>JARYZH020000813.1:0-64818 GCA_030021035.2 Notholithocarpus densiflorus
AACTTGGGGATGGAGAAGAAGCTTAAACACTCAATAATTGGAGTGGACGAGTTTGCTGAGGATGTGATTCGGACAAGAAAGGAGGAGCTCTCTTTGCAATGTGACAATAATATGTCGAAGCAAAGGTCGGACTTCTTGACGGTGTTTATTGGGCTGAAAGATGAGGCTGGACAACCCTTTTCGGACAAGTTCCTGAGGGATATTTGCGTTAACTTTATACTTACAGGGAGAGACACTTCTTCGGTGGCATTGAGCTGGTTTTTCTGGATGCTTCATCACAATCCAAGGGTAGAGGAAAGAATTCTTGAAGAGATATGTGGGATAGTGAGTGAAAGAGAGGAGGTTAAAAAAGGAGAGTACCAAAGTGTGATATTTAGGCCAGATAGGAGATAAAGAAGATGGATTATTTACATGCTGCTGTATCGGATGCTCTAAGGTTATATCCTTCAGTGCCCGCAGATTACAAAATCTTCTCATTTAAGGCAATTATTTTTTTTTTAAATTTTATAATTGGATAGTTAATTTGAATCTTGGATGTCAGAGACATATTAGGGGTGCTAATCAGTTAAACTACAAGACTCTTGACATTCATTTTTATTTTTTTTACCTTTCAAATAACATTATTTTACCTTTTCATATCCAAACAAGCCATATATATATATATTTATATATTGAAAAAAATGCTCTTTATTTGAAATGAATTTATTTTATAATTTAAATTAAATATTAAAATATTAAATATATATAACATGTGATGTCATTTAAAAATTTTGAATTAGAGCATTCGTATCCGAGAATTTCATCCTATCCTATTTTACCATCTCAAAAAGCTATTTTATCATTTATACTATACCATTTTACAACACACCTAACATCCCAACTTTTATTTTCCTATTCTACTCATTAAAATAATATATCTACCCAATAAAATAATATATCCCAAAACCCAAATAAAAACAAAAACCCAAAACCCAAATCACCTCTACAACCACTTGCTACCACTGCCACCACGAAGAACATACCCAAACTGATTTTTATCTCCAAAACTCAGTACCCAAACTGATTTTTATCAGTTGAAAACCAAACTCATCTTCAAGCACAAAAAAAATCAAAATCATGACAACCCACAAAATCAAAATCAAAATCAAAATCAAAATCAAACCAAACCACGGCAACCCCCAACTCCACCACCATGAACCCACAAAAAAAATCCATCCCAAAATCAAATCAAACCAATAGCAAAATGCCATACCCAATTTAGCCATACCCACCTCTTCCTTTAAGCACTGGTCACAGCAAAAAAAAAAAAAAAAAAAAAAAAAAAAAACCACAAAACCCAGAACTCCAAACTCGCCGATCCACCATGATCCTCAGCCCCAGAGCCACCGCAACCCACCACGATCCACACCGATTCAAAACCCAACCAACGCAACCCGACTTGAGAGACCCACAAACTCATCAAACCCACGCCAGACTTGAGAGACCCATATCGAACTTGAGAGAGCCACGACCCACGCCGGACTTGATGCACCCACGAACCATGACGAAGCCATGATCCACGGAGAAGACCAAAAGCTTGGCGTTGGCAGCAATGGCGAGAGAGAGAAGGGATGAGAGAGCTCAAACCGTGTGAGAAGAGAGCTTCAGTGGGAGAAAGACTTGAGAAAGTGGAGAGTCAGGGAGATAGTTGAGAGAATAAAATAATGTTTTTGGTTTTACAATTGAGCTACAATGCGATTCTACATTTAGAATTGCACCGTAGCACAATTGCAAATTTTTTTGCAATAGTTAGATTTTACAAGTTCTGATGGAGTGGGGATTTTAGGCCTTAATGCTAAAATATGCTTACATTTGGCATTTGGCATTTGGAGTGTGGATGCTCTTAGGTGGTATGTTATATGCTTTTAGAACCAAAAAATAAAACATTATCCATAAATTAAATTTTATCCATTAAATTCAAGTAAGGACCCATTTTATTTTCTTTAAAAGGAAAATCTATCATTGCCTTTGAGAGCATCCACAATAGATGTGCCAAATGCCAAATATTTGGCACATTTGGCACACCAAACACCAAAAAACTCCCTTTATGAGATGTTCTAAATCTCATAATTTTTGCCACATGTGAATAGTACCATTCCATTTTGGAACGGTATGGACAAGAATGCTAAAAAAAAAAAAAATTTATTCATTTCTCTCTCATCCTTTTTGACTTTCTCTCTTTCTTGGTGTTTGGTGGGAGGAGTTAATATATTTTAATGTGTAGTAAATATTATTTTAATGTATAGAATTGAATGATAAAACATCTGATAAATGAGATGTTGTAAAATGATGTGGTAAAATAATAAAGTAAGCTTTTGGTATGTCAAAATGACATTTTTTATAGAACATCTGCTGTGGATGCTCTGAGAAGGCTATTTTGCTTCTAACACTCTCCTTACTGAGTAGTTTGTACTTTTTTGAGTATTTAATATAATTTTATCGCCTTTGGTAAAAAAAGAAAAGAAAAAGGAAAATCTATAAAAATAATTTTTTCATGAATATAAAAGTGTACATAATAATTTTCTATTAAATAATAATTTTTTAAACAATATCTTTTCTTCAATTATAAAATTATCTTTTAACATAATAATTCATCCCAAAACTTGTAGTTCTCCTACAACAATTTCCTAAAGTAGACATCTTACATGCTTGTAAGGCAGCGTAGACATGGAATGTACAAACTTGTGAGTTGTGAGAGTCCTACTCCACTCCATAAAGTGGGCGTGTGTGTATCTATATATATAGGAGATATCTCACCAAAACTTGCATACCAATCCCCAAAACCCAAGGTCATGGCCATCACGATTAACCCATCCCACTTACTACTTCTTGCGTGAGAAACCACCATCATGTATTAGTATATTCTCAATTTCTCAATATTTGAAATTAATCAAAATTGTAGTGTAAATTAAAAATTATAGATCTATAATGTATCCAGTGTTATGTAAATTAATATGATCTTTTTTTTCCCCATTTTAGGCGCACTATTTCTTCAAAAGATCATTAACTTGACCCATACTTCTAGTTTATGGTCCATATTTAATAAGTCAAATTACGATCAAAAGTAATATTAGTGGAGAATCCGTATAAAATTGATATTATATCAAACTTAATTTTAACACCAAAATAAGTTATGATACATAAAAGTTTCTCTAATTGGTTACTTAGTTGATTTAAATATGTCAGTACAAACAAGTGAATTGAAATATATATAGCATTCTAACTTTATTTTATTTTTAGATTCTGACTAATATATTTCATCATATAGGTTGTTGAAGATGACATATTTCCAGATGGCACATTATTGAAAAAGGGAACAAAAGTGATCTAATTAATATATGCAATGGGTAGTGTTAGAAACACTTAATGCAATAGTATTGTATTTCTCAATTAATAGAATATACACGAGTGCCTTTATATAGAAGGCATATGAGTGCAGTACAAGTAAGAGTGTAGTACAAGAATGTGTGCTATACAAGTAATCTAGTTGGGCCTAAAGCCCACAACACTATACATGTTAACAGCCCCTCTCAAACTCAAGGTGGATGTGAGACCAGCTTGAGGTTGTCAACCAAAGTACGAAGGCGTCTCTTAGGATGTGACTTGGTGAAGATATCTGCAAGTTGATCTTTAGAAGAGACTGAGATCAACTTGAGAGCACCATGGACAAGATGATAACAGATAAAATAACAATCGATCTCTATGTGTTTAGTCCATTCATGGAAGACATCATTGTGAGCAATATGAATAGCACTCTGGTTGTCACAATAAAGAGGAGTAGCAGAAGATGTAGACACACCTAAGTCTTTGAGAAGCCACCATAGCCAAAGGAGCTCAGATGTGGTATCAGCAAGGGCACGATATTCTACTTCAGTACTGGAGCGAGCCACATGAGTTTGTTTCTTACTTCGCCAAGAAATCAGAGAAGAACCAAGAAGAAAGCAATAACCAGTAGTGGACTTGCGATCAGTGGGATCTCTTGCCCAATCAGCATCAGAAAATGCACGGAGAATAAGAGGAGACTGAGCAGAATAGAAAAGAACATGGAATAGAGTGCCCTTTAGGTATCGAAGAATGCGCAGAACCGCAGCATAGTGAGTCGATCGTGGAGCAGACAGATATTGGCTCACTTGGTGAACAGCATAGGAAATGTCTGGACGAATGACAGTGAGATAAACTAGGCTACCAACCAAGCGTCTGTAAAGAGAGGGATTAGACAATAGTTTCCCTCCTGAGGGAGTCAGATGCGCATTAAGCTCAACTGGAGTGTCAACAGTCTTGCTATCAGTGAGTCCAGCTCGAGACAAGAGTTCAGAAGCATACTTGGCTTGAGTAATATAAAGTCCGTCTGTAGAATGAGTGATTTCAAGACTCAAGAAGTAGCTGAGATGTCCAAGATCTTTCATCTCAAATTGCTGACTGAGAAAATCCTTGAGTTCTTGAATGCCACTAAGGTCATCACCAGTTATGATCATATCATCCATATACAGGAAAAGTAAAATAGTGCCTTTGTCAGTGCGACGAAAAAATAAGGCAGAATCATAATGACTAGCCATGTAACCCAAGCGAGAGATGGTAGAGCTGAATTTGGCAAACCAAGCTCGTGGAGCTTGTTTAAGACCATAAAGTGCACTTCGAAGGTGACAAACCTTGTTTGAGTTAACAGAGAGACTAGGAGGAGGTTGTATATAAACTTCTTCACTTAAATCCCCATTAAGGAATGCATTTTTGACATCCATCTAAAAAAGGTCCCATTTATTGGCAGTAGCAACAGCTAAGAGGGCACGAACAGATGAGATACAAGCAACCAGAGTAAAGGTCTCTTCATAATCAATCCCATACTCCTGTGTAAAACCTTTTGCAATAAGATGAGCTTTGTAGCGCTCAATGAACCCATCAGAGCGAGTCTTAATCTTGTAGATCCACTTACAACCAACCACAGATTTCTCGGGGGGGAGTGTCACCAAATCCCAAGTATGGTTTTTAGATAATGTATCAAGTTTCTCTTTCATTGCAATCTGCCATAAAGGGTCAGTGGAAGCCTCACGATAGGTGTGAGGCTTGTGTAGTGTAGCAAGGGTAGTGTAACAATGATAGTCAAGTAAATGTGCAGGAATAGATCTTACCCGAGTTGAGTGACGAGGTGGAATGTCTTGTATAAGATCTTCAGGCGGAGCAGGAGCAGGGGACCCAAGCTCAAGGTTAGGGTTGAGTAGCTTGTCTTCGACCTGTTCATCTTCCACATGTTCATTAAAGGGTGAACTAGGAAAGGGATCAGTGACATCTGGTGGTTGGACTGAGAAATCTACAGGAGAATCATGAGCAACTATAGGAGGATCATGAGCAGCTACAGAAGGAATATGTGCCTCATCTGGAAAAAGATCTAAGACAGAGGAGGAAGATAGGGAGGCACGGAAGTGAGAGAGCTTGACAAAGAGGCGATGTTCCCAAAAGACAACATTGCGGGAGATACGAAGACGATGAGAGATAGGATCATAACACCGATACCCCTTTTGAGTTTCGCCATAGCCAAGAAAACAACAAAGCCTTGACTGAGGCTCAAGTTTGTTATGCTCATGTGGTTGAATCAGAACGAAACAAACAGAATCGAAGGAGCGAAGGTGGTGATAATCTGGAGGTGACCCAAAGAGGCACTCATATGGAGTTTGATTTTGGATTACAGGACTTGGAATGCGATTAATAATATGAACAGCATGAAGAGTAGCTTCACCCTAAAAAAGAGTAGGAACTTTGGCAGAGAGAAGGAGAGCACGTACAATGTCAAGAATATGACGAAGTTTTCGTTCGGCTCTACCATTTTACTGAGAGGTACCTGGACAAGTTAGTTGATGAACAGTGCCATAGGAATGCAAAACAGCTTGGAAAGCATATTGAGTGTACTCAAGAGCATTATCAGATCGAAAAATTTTGATGCGTTTGGAAAACTGAGTTTCAACCATTTTTGCAAAATTAGAATATACTTGCAATAATTCAGAATGATGTTTCATATTAAAAATCTAGCTATAGCGAGAGTAATCATCAATAAAGATAACAAAATATCGAGACCCACCAATACTAGAGATAGAGGAAGGCCCCCAAACATCAGAATGAATAAGGTCAAAGATATTAGTAGATATTGATTCACTAGTATTGAAAGGCAAAACTAGTTGTTTTTCTAATTGACAAGAGACACAATCAAAATTTTCTGTAGACACTGAACCTAACAAACCTCTAGAAGCCAATTGTTGTACTCGAGAGGAAGATGCGTGACTAAGTCAAGCATGCCAAAGTGTAAGGGAAGGAACAGAAGAAACTACAGCAATTGCAGCAACAGAAACATGAGCAACAAGTGGAAGACGAAGGTTGTCCACGGGAAACATACGCTCAACTTTGGGACTGGTCCCAAGCTCCTGTCCCGTCCTTGGATCCTGCACAATACACCCAGAATAATCAAAGATAATGTGATAACCCAACTCAGCTAATTGTCCCACAGAATAAATTGTAAGAAAGGTCAGGAACATTAAAGACCCCAGGAACCGAGAGGTTGGAGGTCGAAACAGAACCTATATTATGACCAGACATTGTGGAACCATTTGCTGTACGAATATTAAGAGGGTGTGGTGCAGGTTTGAGTTCAGAAAATAAGGACGAGTGAGGTGTCATGTGACTGCAACAAGTGGAATCCATAAGCCAAGAGGAAGGAGACATACCAGATAAAACTGAGAGGGAAGAGGAATAAGATGCATTACCAATCATACGAATGACATTGGCTATGATGTTTTTAAGGTCATCTGTGGACATGGTGAAAGTGCGACCTGAAGACTTAGATTGTGCAGAGACGGGAGCCATTGGTTGGACACTCTTAGTGTTCGCAACAGTAGCAGCAGAAATTGAAACAGCTGATTTGTTGCGATAATAGCAAGTCTCAATATTATGGCCAAAACGTTTGCAAAAATTGCAAAAACGTTTGCTAGATTGTCGGCGATGATTATTTCAACAAGAAGAAAATCTGTCCTTATTCTTCATTTAGAAGCAAAATATACAAAAAAAGGACTGCAAAAATGAAATCTACGCGAAAAACTGGGTAAGGAGCACCTGGACTGCAAAAGTCAACCCTGGAAAAAAGTCAACGGTCAAAGTCAACCTTCGGTCAAGTCAACAATGACGTCAACTGACGTGGCAGGTGACGTCAGCAAATGAGTGGATGGTGATGTCAGCAAATGATGTGGCAGTGATGATGTCACCTAGGGCTGACGTCAGCAGGTGCAGATCTGGCGCGTGTAGGCGCGTGGAGAAGACTGTTGGCGCGTGGAGCGCGTGAGCTTGGGCGCAGAACCTTTGGTCTCCGCGTGAGGGCGCGTGCAAGCTTCGATGACTATGAGATTTCCACGAGTGAGTAGATCGGGGCGAGACAATCACTGTGGTATCTGAAAAATTCTTATCGGAGCAAGATTCACGGCGAAGACAGCAAGTGCAGTGGTCTGTGTGGTGTAGGACTCCTTAATGACGGCGGCTGTAGGTCCGGAACCCAAGGAGGACGGCTGGAAGGCATCAGAGGTTCTACGGCGAAAGGCTACGGCAGCTATTGTGACGGCAGAAGCGATGTTGAGAATGGAGTAACACCAATAAATACAAGATTGCTAAGAAAAGGTCAGAGCAGTGGCTCTGATATCATGTTAGAAACACTGAATGCAATAGTATTGTATTTCTCAATTAACAGAATATACACGAGTGCCTTTATATAGGAAGCATATGAGTGCAATATAAGTAAGAGTGTAGTACAAGAATGTGTGCTATATAAGTAATCTAGTTGGGCCTAAAGCCCACAACACTATACACGTTAACAGGTAGAATGGAAGGCATATGGGGAAAGGATTGTAGGGAGTTTAAGCCAGAGAGATGGCTAAGAGATGGTAGGTTCATGAATGAATCAGCCTACAATTTTACAGCCTTCAATGGCGGCCCTCGTCTTTGCTTAGTAAAAGATTTTGCCTACTATCAAATGAAATTCGTTGCTGCCTCTGTCATTTATCGCTACCATGTTAAGGTGGTGGAAAATCATCCTGTGGTACCAAAGCTAGCATTAACTATGTACATGAAGCATGGATTGAAGGTGAATCTTCATAGGCGGGACGAGTCCGAGATTCAAAAGTACCTAAACACTAATTAATAAAGGTTTCTTCTTCTGTTGGTATTATACTATACTATATAAACGAAAATGATTGAATAATTTTAGGTTGAGAGAGAGGGTTGCACTTGTATGGTTTTTTTTTTTGTTTTTTTTTTTTTTGAGGAAAAATTGCACTTGTATGGTTGTATACTTCTTAAGAAGCCGCATTTGAATAAAGGAGTTAACATTAATTGTTAATTGGGTATTGTTATTTTAAGTCCCCTTTTTTTGCTTTATTTTGTACCAAATTTTCTATTATTTTTTTCCCAATTTTTTTTCTATATATTTTGGGGTTAATTTGTATTTTAGTAGAAGTACTTAAGCCCTAGCCACTAGTGCTGTGAAGAAGAAGTCGTGACCAAATTGCACTCGTGAGATTCAAGCTAAGCCATGAGATGGACACATGGCAAAAAAAGGGGGAGGGCACTTTTAGTGCAAGCCATGACTTACTCGAGATCAAGTTGCACCCGCGACTTGCTTAACCGGACAAATTCCACTTATTTAATCTTATCATCTTGTTCCAACTTATTTTGAACAATCCCAAGTCCCAATCCATTCCAATTTGTAATGGTTCGGCTAGGGGTAAGTACTCTCTCTGTCTTTTGTCCATTCTTCTATACGCACCTATGACACTAAGAGCATTAAGTTATGTAAAACCCATAAAAATGAAAACTAGATAATTATGTTTACACAAAATGCACAAAAACATTCCTACATCCGGTTATGCATTTTGCAAAAGAATTATATTAAATATTATAGTAATATGTAAATATTGATCATGATTGTAGCATTGTGTAAACTTATTTTCACATTCTCATTCTCTCAAAAACTCTACCACTCAAACTCCTTTTATCCTTCCTCTCTTCATTCACCGAATCAACTTCATCTCCGCCTCTTCATTGTCAATGGCAAGGAATTATGAGCATATCTAGAGGCTTCATCGGCGTCTGCCATTGAAGTTGAAGTAGCAACACTTTAGTTGTGGTGCTGTCTCATATCGGTAGCAGTGCTACAATTTCAATGGCAACGATGAACGACAATGAGTTTGGACTTCTGTTCTCTCACTCTCACCATCGTGTGATTGGGTTTACGATTTGGGTTGCAGCTGTCTAAGATCGGTATACAAAATTACTTTCTATTCATCAAAAAAAAGAAAGCACTAAATTACAAAACCAAAAGACTTAATAATAGGTCTAAAGAAAAGAAAAGAAAAGTTGAATACCATAACGTTGAAACTTGAAAGTTGAAACAAAGAAACAAATGAAAAGTCAAACAAATAATTTATAGAGAAGATCAAAAGTATTTCATCAAAATTCCTTAGACTATAAACCTAATTTTATCCAAATTTGTAGTCTTTTTCAGTATTATGTAATTTTATTTTATGGCCAATATAACCATGATAAATGAATTCTGAGTCTCTGAATGATTTCAATTAAAATTTTTACACCAAAGAATTAAGATGGTGATCAAAAATTTGGAAGTACAAAAACTCCAAAAAAGAGAAAAAAAAGAAAAGAAAAAGTTCACTTATTAAATTGTGTAGTTTTGAAAGTACCTTCCTAGCTACAATATCCGCCCAAGTTGGACAAGCCAACCATAAGTGAACAAAATAGGATCCTAATATATATGAGCAAGTTGGACCGACAAACCACCCCTACCTCCATATGCTACCAAAACAGCTTCCACATTCCCCTTAATTATGAAAGAAATCTAAGGACACAATCTGTTACAATTTTTTTTTTCATAATTCGTTGAAGTGGTAGTTTGTCAATGGCAAAAAAAAAAAAAGTGATAACAATGTTGGTTTTGTGTGAAGATGACCGTCCTCTATTCACAACTTACCATTTTGAAAAAATTGTGAAATAATTTGTGTCCATGGTAAAGCTATAAATTGTATACTTCTTGTATTTGGTGGCCTATCATATATTACTATCTCACTATATGCAAACTATAACTATATTTTCTTTCCGGATTATAGATTGTAAGATATGTCTGCTTGTATACAATTTTAACATAATGTTTCTTTGAATAGATTTTCTTGACCATGAGTTTTCTTGAGCAAGTGGTGTTTGTTCTAAAACTAGTTTTCTAGATGAGAAACTTATACCTAACTAATTCAAAAATAAAAATTTAATCAATCGCAATACTTTTTAATATTATAAAAAATAGTCTTTTTATAACTGATAACTTGAAATACTTATGTAATACTGAAGAACTTAATTAAAATTGTCAATATTTAGAATCAATATGACATCTAATTAAAAAATTATCATAAAAATTAAATAACAAAGCAACAAATAAATCATTGATGTTTCAAAAAGTAACAAATTAACCCCTAGTCCTTATAGTAGAACAACATTATATTTGAGGTTTAATATAAGCTGAGATTTAATTATAACATTTTGAAACTTTAGTGTTTAATATGTTACTTTCAAAACTATAAGGCTTAATTTATTACGTACTTTTCAAAAATTTATGTTTAATTTTGTATTTTTGAAATTATAGTGTTTAATTTGTTACAACCTATAAATTATATGTTTTAAAATGTAATTTTTAAAAATTCTAAGATAATGTGCTAGCGATGGCAAAAATGCCTAGCCTCATTTGGCTTGCTTTGCCTCACGTTGATTTTCCCTACCATGAAGATATGACGGGATGATGATGGGTTTTGCTTGCCCCTCCCCCGTCTTATCATGCTCGCCCAGTCTAACCTGACTTACCCTTTACTACCTCATGTGGGTGTTTTTTTTTTTTTTTTTTTTTTTTTTGCCCCTAAGAGGAGATGGAATGGGTACGGGACACTTATGATCCAATATTGTCTAGTCCCATGCGCGTTAGTATGCCCTCTCAACTTCCACTTAAGAACTGGATTCTCAACCAAAAAAAAAAAAAAAAAAAAAAGGAGAAAACATCATTTTGGTCCCTACATTTGAGGTCACAATCAATTCGGTCCTTATATTTTGGTAGCAGTCAATTTGGTTATTGTTATTTTCAACTTTCACTCAAATTAGTCCTTACCGTTAACTCACTAACGGAAAATGCCTACGTGGCAAATGATGTGCATATTTGGGGCACATGTGGCTAACAAAATATTAAAATAATATTTAATTGCTACTTAATAAGCCACGTCAGCAATTTTTAAGAATAAAAAAATCCACATCAAAATTTTTTTGTATGAAAGGATTAGCTTTTAAAAATTATCAAGCTTTTCTTGGACTTTCTTGTTAGCCAAACAGAGCAACTAGAAACACAAAACTCAAGCAACACCCAAAAAATACATTCATTATCTCGCAATAAGACTTATCATTATCACTTGCTAACCCTTCAAATATGTATTTGTCAACACAAAAGTAGCAACTCCCATGCCACATGAACACGAACAATCATACAGTACTCAACAACTGCTCCTCATTTTACACTAACACAATCAATTGATTAATTCACAATTCATAAACATAAGATTATAATTAAACGATTGTTCCTTACTTATACCGACAATAACTATCTCAAATTAAAAATAAAATAAAAAAGACTGAAACCCTATAAATTTTGAAATCCTAAATTGCTATTTGACAACCATCGACGACCCCAGCAGTCAACCTCGCCACCTCTACAATCTGTGTGCCATCGTGAGCTACCATGGCCCTAGGTCCCATCATAGCCCTCTCACAGTCACAGACCTCCCAACCACCACTAACACTAGGTGATCTCATCACCGTAAAGCCTTCAACCTCATACGCTGCCGAAGCTAACTTGAAGGAATCAGCTATGTGGGATTCCCATAAGGTAGTGATAGAGAGAATTAAAATGTAGCTATGTGGGATTCCCATGAAGTACAACGTTTTAAAACTTAGTTATTTTATCGGTACAACTTTCTAAAATAATCTTATTTTATAAAAACTGAAAATTAAGTTTTATTGTTTAACAGAGTATGGTAGAAAACTTATAATGTCTTTGATACATCGATAATTAAAAGTGAGAGGATTTAAACTCTGGATTTTACTGTAGAAAACACCAACAAATGTCAATGGAACAATAAAACTCTTGACTACAACTTATAATATTTACAGCGACCCAAGGATAAGATTATATTTTTAGAATATTATCATATCAAAATGTTGATTATATTGTAAAGAAGAAAAAGAACAGTGTTATTGCTGGGAGAACCTCAGGTCCTGTTCACTCTAGATTAGATGAGATACGAGTCTACAATCCAGTATACCTATAATCCAACCTGCAGTATTGGTGGATTGTGTTCTGTTGATCCATACTTTTCACGGCCAATAACTCAGTCCACCTCCGGTTTGGATTCCAATAAATTGATGGGTTTGGACTTTGGATGTAGCATTCCGTCAGTTATAGGTATAGCATGTTTGTCAAACTGTCTTTTTTCAAATGTTACATGATCCCAATCCTAAAATCCCATCAATCAGAAATATATTCAGTAAGTTTTTTGATAAGCAATATATTCAACAAGTTAGCCCCTATGAAGCTGAAGTTATTAGATCCATCCCTTTGAGCAATAGAGCGGTGCAAGACATCCAAACTTGGGCATACACAAACATGGGTGAATATTCGGTAAAAAGTACATACAAGATGATACAAACTCAACAACTGAGATCTTCTCATGGCTAATCATCCAATTACTTACAGTGCAATAAAATTTGGAAAGCGATTTGGGCGGCCAAGGTATGTAATAAAATCAAAACTTTCATTTGGAGAGCTTGTAGAGATATACTGCCTACAAAAGCAAATCTAGGTAGAAGAAAAATTTTGTTTGATGTTGGATGTGAATGTTGTGAGGATGGGGTGGAGTCAACAGACTATATCTTGCTAAGCTGTACATATTCTGATATGGTTTGGAAGTCCACATGCTTAAGGGGGACCATGTCTCATTGCACAAATCTTTCATTTGTGGATGTGGCTGATCAAATTATGCAACAGAAAAATGACCCAGAGATTGCAATATTTTTCACAACCAGCTGGATGATTTGGAATAAGCGGAAAGAGGCTCACTACGGTACTCCACGTCCTGACCCCTCTTTTCTAGCCAGGTCTGCTGCAGCCCATGCTATAGAATATTTGGAAACTAATTATGGAAGCTTGTCTTGAGTTTGTAAGATAGGCTTGTATTTCTTTGGATTTCCTTGATTTAACCTTGCATATAGCTACTATTTTTTATAGGTGTTGGGAAAGCTCTGTAGCTAGTGCAGTTTTCTTTGGCTTTCCTTGATGCTGCCTTGTTCTTGTATAAATTTATTCTTTCATTGAATAAAACTCTGCCGTTTATTCTCAAAAAGTTAGCCCCTATTGAATACTAAATTTATATGATTGTGAACAACAATTCATCACACTGTCTAAGTAGCTTGACTATTAGTATTGTGCAATTTACACAAACAAAATAAATAATTCCTATTGACAATTTTAGAAAAGGGAACTTGCAATAATTGATTAATTTCTACTAGTTTTCTTATACTTCAGATAAAGTAGATACAATAATATAACAAATAGAAGTTAGAATAATGTCATGATACGTACATATCTAACACAACCCCATGAATTTGGTGTAAACAGCTTTTATATAGTTGGTTCCTTAAGTTGCACTTGGCTAACTTCATAGTGTCGTTAGTATTAATCGTTTATTTATTTTATTATTTATTTTTGTTTTTGAGAGGAAAAAAAAAGCATTATCAGGATTACCTCTATTAAATTATGATGTATTTGAAATTGCGTTACATATACGAATAACTTGTTACTTGTAGTATACTTTGTGGGATGCATAAATAAATTCAAAATCATATAAAATGAAAGAAAAAGGGTTAGGAGGGGTACGTAAAATTAATATTTGTGGTATTCTTCTCTCTTGCTCCTCCATCCAAATAACTTGTTCATTATATTACACTGTTGTGGATGTTAAGGTATTAGTTTAGGGGAATCACATATTCACATATCTTCATCCTCCGTAAAATTTGTTTATTTTTTATAATCTCTATAAAATTATTTAGGCTTCACAGTTTTATAATATATATTCATATCATTACCTTGTATTTAATATTAGTTTAAAATACAAATTGCACCCTTTTATAAGTTTAATTGAAATTCATTTGAACCCTCTAACCTTACTTTCGTTCAATTGAATTCTCTAAATTTTAAATTTATTCAATTTAGACATTCTTTCCAATTTTGTTAAAAAAAAAATCCATTAGAAAAATATTTTGCTCACATGAAAAAAAATCTATAAAATTAATAAAAATATTTTATAGATTTTTTATGTATGATTTTTTTTTTCAAAAAATATTTTTTCATTAGTTAACTACATACTTAACGAAAAAATTTTAACGAAATTTAACAAAAGGTTTGAATTGAATAAATTAGAAATTTAGAGGACTCAATTAAACGAAAGTATAGTTAGAGGTGTAAAATGAATTTTAGTCAAACTTAGATAATGCAATTTTAATTTTTCGCATTATTATTGATAGGCCAAGAATGTATTGATCCCTTTTGGTAAATTAACCAATTAATTAGCTAAGTGAATTAATTAAGTCAATTAATATGCAATACGCGTGGTAGCACAAACAAATCACCAAATAACTAAATGTAGCAGAAATTAAATTTGACACGGGTGATTTGTTTACGAATAGGAAAAACTACCGAGGCAAAACCCCACCGGGTGAATTTAAAGTCACCACTCCCGAGAATCCACTATTATCAAAACAAGCGGTTACAAGTAAAGGAATTTCAGTACCTTATACCAACCTACAATTGAACCCTTATCCCAATACACAATTGGATTTGTAATGTAGTGACAATCTCTCATTTCAATGCACGGCTCCAAGTACTTGACTAACCAATCGATGCATAGATCCAAGTACGTGACTAACACACCAACTTGAGAAGGATGTTGGCTGCTGTTAGGACATATGTGAATCATGTTAAGAACATATGTCATTTAGAATTGGCTAATCCTTTGACAAAACGCACTTTACTTGTATTTGGATAGATCTAGGATGTGTTTAACACTTCAAGGAACAAAAGTCCAAGTCTAAGTGTTAAAGCCATGCAAATCTGTTCAAGAAACAAGTGAAGAAGTGCTGCATTTTAAATCTGGACAGCTAGCTCGACAGATAGCATCTATCAAGGTTTAAAAGACAAACTTAGCCCGATATTCGACATTTGCTTGATAGATAACCTATCTATCGAGATTTACGAAAATCAGTTTTTCAGATCTGATTTCACATTAATCCGTGTATATTTGTTTATGCTTTCTTTTCTCACAACCCTAAACATATATAAGGATTATTTTAAGGATTGTCACAGATGATACAAGTGGATGCAACTTAATGCAAATTAAAGTTTTTTACAAGCATATTATAACTGGAAACATTTATGCCCTAGTCCATCTTTCTCTTGAAGAAGCTGCTGCGTTTGTACGCCGTAGGATTTTGTAACCAAGGAGTTTCGTAAATTTCATCATGTTGACGAACTGAAGAACTTTGCAGTCAACATCCTTCTCAAGTTGGTGGTTAGTCACGTATTTGGATCCATGCATCGATTGGTTAGTCACGTACTGGGAGCCGTGCATTAAGAATGAGAGATTGTCACTACAGAACAAGTCCAATTGAGTATTGGAATAAGGGTTAAACTGTAGGTTGGTATAAGGTACTGAGATTCTTTTACTTGTAACCGCTTGTTGTGATAATAGTGGATTCTCGAGAGTGGTGACCTTAAAATCATCCGGTGAGATTTTTGCCTTAGAGGTTTTCTCCATTCATAAACAAATCACTAGTGTCAAATTTATTTTTTGCTGCATTTAGTTATTTGGTGATTTGTTTATGCTACCACACGTTATTGCATGTTAATTGAATTAATTAATTAACTTGGCTAATTAATTGATTAATTTACCATAATGGGTCAATACATTCTTGGCCTATCAACTGCAAAGTTCTTCAGTTCATCCAGACGATGAAGATCAAGAAGCTTCTTGGTCAGAAAACCCTACGGCGTACAAACGCAGCAGCTTCTTCAAGAGAAAGATGAACTAAGGCATATGTCTCCAGTCACAATATGCTTGCATAAAACCTTTGCATCAAGTGAGACTGCCCTTCAAATAATCCTTATATATGTCTAAGGTTGTGAGAAAAAAAAAAAACCTAAACACATAACTTGGATATGCGTGAAAAACATATCTGAAAAACTAATTTTCGTGATTCTTGATAGATGCAGCTATCAAGCTTATCTGTCGAGCTTATCTATCGAGCTTCACCTTTTAAATCTTGATAAATACATCTATCGAGATATTTGTCGAGATTTAAAGAACAACACTTCTTCACTTGATTCTTGGACAAATTTGCATGATTTCAATACTTGGACTTGAACTCGAACTCTTGTTCCTTGAAATATTAAACATATCGTAGATCTACTACCCAATAACAAGTAAAGTGTGTTTTGTCAAAGAATTAGCTAATTCTAAATAACATATATTCTTAACATGATCCACATATGTCCTAACAATTATTATTATTATTATTATTATTATTATTACTATTATTATTTTTCAGATTTAAAAAGGAAATAACGAAAGAAGTCATACTCTATTTGAGATTATATGCGTCTCATGAACAAAGAGAACTTATGTGTAAAAAGCTATCACTTAAAAGTTAAAACACATGTTCAAAAAGCCATCACTTGAAAAACATATGCGTATAATTTTAGAATATTAATGAGATTACTGTGTGGGGTATTGGTTTTTGATTTGAGTCCGAATTTGGTAAGGATAAATGAGTTTTACACCATCCAATAAGAGATTGTCATATCAGCATTTTACTTAAAATTCAATACATACTACTATACCTAATAACATATCAATAAATTCTCAATATAGTTGGATTTATATATGAGTATTAGAATTGATTGGGTGTGATTGTGTTTATTCTTAAATATGTGATAAAATGATGTGGCATGTTAGGATTTGAGGGGTAAAATATGAGTTTTACATCACATCCTTACAGAATTTAAATATTCAGGAGGGAGTTTCACACACATATATACTTAAATTAAATTAGAGTAGAATTTATATTTGGTATAAAAAAAGAAAAAAAAAAAAAGAATAGTGTGGGGTATTAGTTTTTAATTGGGAAGGTGCAATCTTAACAATTGCGTGTAACTCCTTTTAGACATAGTTTGAAAGCTTGAATATGTGTATATAATTGGTAATAGAACCTGAATATGCGTATATAATTGCAGGTTCCGAATGTGTTGACACAAGTTTGTGTTGTAATTAATTTGTTTCCTCTTTCAGCAATAGTTCGTAACTTGGTAGTTGGTATAATACCAAAAAAAAGTGCTAGATTAGGAACCTTTTACGCAAACCCGAATCATTTATTACTTGATCCCTTCTGAATGCAACTTAGAAACCACAAAATTGGAAGTACACCAACCAATTTATAACGAAAATGACAATTACAATTATTGAACGAATTTGATTTGATACTTGTAATAAAGTTTATTGGAATTCTTAAGCAGTAGCACAATTTTCGGTGCTTCCACGCTTGGTTATAACTTATAACATGCATGCCAAGTTTTGAAATTAAATAAACTGACCAAAAAGTTAATCTAAGCAAAGATATAAATATAATATAAAATAGTAAAGATATTAAATAATCTAGAGAAAGAAATTAAGGTTTCAGAATCCACCATGTAAGTCATATCAGCATATATTTATGATTACTAATTTTTTTCCAAATTACTACGTAATAATCTAGAAATCAATATAAAAGGGCATGCCCCTGGTAGCACCCCTTTTTCCCCCTTTACTTGGAGCTAGTCTCACTTTCCCTTGCACCTCACTAGGGGTGTCAAATGGGTGGGTTTGGGGTGAGCATAATTGGGTTGAGTATTTAAAACTCATTTATCCATTAAAATTTATTTAACTAATTGCTTCTAACCCAAACCCAACCCAATCCAATTATTATGGGTAAACCCCAACCCACCCAATTACCCAATTATCAAAATTACCAAAATGCCCCTAAAGTGAAAAACTCATATCTCACGGCTCCACTGCTTATCCTTCTCTGGTTCAAAAAGTGAGGTTGGAAAATTTCATCAAATCTCAAAATTTTTTTTTTTTTTGCAACCATCCACTAAATAAAATAATCCAAAATCCAACAAATTTAAACCCCTCTGCTCATTTTCTGCAACCCCATATTTTTCCTCCGTGTTTAATTGCTAAGAAAACGCAGGAAAAAAAAAACTCTAATTTTCTCAGCAACCAAATACTTCCCAAGAAATAGAAGTGAAAGTCAGACTCCCAGACTTAACCTCCCACCAAAAACTCTCTACACTCCTCTCCCCATTCTACACCAAAACCCTTCTCCAAGAAAACGTCTTCTCAAAGTAAAACGGCCAAGTCAGTGAAACGACACTCTCGAAAAAATGGCCACAGAGTTGGAAGAGAAGTTGATAGAAGAACTCGGGTACCTGATTTGGCTCTTGGAGCAAGTTCAGGCCGCGGTGGACAAAGCCAATTGGTTCAAACTTGAGTGTTCTGAAGTGGGCAAGCAAGTGGATCGGGTCTCCCAGATGCTCCGAACCATGACCCGGTTCGCTTCCACGGCACAGTTTCTTTACGACTGTCCGATTTGGCGAGTGACTGCCGAGGTGTCTAAGAACCTAGAGCGTGCCCTAACCCTAGTCCAGAAGTGCAAGCACTAGAGCATTCTGCGATGCGTCGTAACGATTGTGAGCGCTGCCACCACTGCCAACCACTATGTCCTGCGCCTGTATAGCCGAGCCATGGCGACTCTTATCAGTCACTGACTTCGCCATTGTTGAGAGAGTGAAGCAATAGTTTGGGGTTTCTGGGTTGGTTTGCTTAGGTGGGTTTAGGAATCTGAATACATGATTGGAGGCTGAGAAAATGAAGGAAAATTTTAAAATTTGAAAACCTAGTGAAATGATTAGAGAGGCTGAAAGAGGGGTAAGACTGGGTTTTTTATTTATTTTGGATGGGAAGGGCTGGGTTGAATTTGGGTTAATTGTTTTTGGGTTAAATGGGTCTCAATGGGTTTTTAGTTAAAATCCAATAATTATTGGGTCTAATTAGGTTGATGGCCATTTAACCCAAATAATAATTAGGTGGGTTTGGGTTCAATTAGAGTGGGTGGGTTTGGGTGGGCAAATGAGTTTGAACTTATTTTGCCACCCCTACACCCCACTATATGTCACCCTCCCCCACCTCAACCCAAATCATCAACCATCAAATCTTTTAACCAGCCCCACAGCTTTTGTCCCTATTTTTTAAAGTAGCAACCAGCTCGTAGCTAGCTTCTTGACCTAACCTCTTGTCCAACGTATTTCTTTTTTTTTTCCCCAATCATTGTTGTCCTCTCCAATTTCTTGACCTCATTATTCCCTCTCCCGTGGGCATGGAGGTCTCCGACCTTGCCATTCGTACCGAGTAGTGCATCTGCCTTGAGCTCCCTCCAAAACAACTTGATTCGACATCTTCTCAGAACCACCTGTTAGGCAAGCTCAACTCATCCAAGCCTACAGGCCTCGACTTTGTAAAGGATGTATTTCTAAAAGCCTAGAGACCTGTTTATCCCATGGACAAACATCTTTATGTTTAGTTTCCAACATGAAGTAGACCTTCACAGGGTTTGCCATAGAAGACCTTGGTCCATTTGAGGCAGCCATCTCGATTTGAAAACCTGGAGTCTAGAGCTTGACTGGCGCGAAGTGGATTCAAGTTCATGGTCTCCCAATGTTACGAAAATTAGAGAATAATCTAAGGGAAATCGGATTGAGCACTGGTAGAGTTCTAGAGGTTGATTTCGTTGGCGAAGGAGGCGGTATATGTAGAAAGTTCACTTGTTTAAAGGAGGAGGTAACCTCAATCACCCTCTTTGCATAGGTGTCTTCCATTATTTCTCATTAGCATGTAAAGCCTTTATAACCTATAAAATAAAGATAGTATATAATCAATCAAAAATTAGAATAGAAATAAGGATAAATATGCAAATTTAAGAGTGCTTTATTGTATATATTTCATGCACATTAGAGGAAAATCAGGGAAGAGAAAAATCGGTATAAAAAGAGCCAAATTCAAAAGGAATTTAATGCCAAATTAAAACACCAAATTCGGTATCTACAACGCCGAATTTAATGTTCAATTTAATGAACGTAATTTGGTTTTGTAAAAACCGAATTTAGGGGAGAGATAAATGGTTTTGTAAAATAGCTATTTAGTTGTAACATTTAATTCAACATTTTTTTCTTCAGTATAATATGGTCAACATCTCTAGGTTTGGGCTAATGCCATCCAGAACCAAGATTTTCAAAATTGACAAACTTGGTTCCTAATCACCATGGCAAAGAGAAGAAAAATGAGTAACAATTTAGGGACCAATTTGGTCAGTTTTGAAATACCTTGGACTTGATTAGTATTAGCCCAAATCTTAAGGATGTTGACTATATTTTACCATTTTCTTTTTTATTTTTCTATCAAAAAAGGGTTAGCATTCAGCCTGTTATAGTTTACACCACTTGCAATTTGCAACACTCACATGACTTATCCCCACTTTAACGCTTGCGAATTGTAGCATGCATGGCTTAATATATTTCTTTCCAAAACAAATAAAAAATATGTAAAGTTGTGATTTACAATTATGTTTTATATTGGCTTTATTTCATAACAAAAAGTATTGTAATTGTATTAATTTTGTTCCTTATATTTTGTGGGATTTTATTGTATTGAGTTTAGTATTAAGTTGGTGAAGAATCGAGCATAAAAATGAAGATCAGTGCAGTTTCACGACTAGCTTGCCAGAAGCTTGCGAGTAAAGGTTCCCACGAAAAGGCCACATGAGAAGCACATGTTGCAAGCTGAAGAGTCAAGTTCCAGGCTGTATTTCGCTAGTACCTCGCGAGAAAGGCTATCTTGTAAGGTACCCATGAAACTCTTTGCCTAGAGGTTTTTAAGTGTAACTTTCTTACTCTTCATCAATACTATATATACCCTCATTACCCACAAAATTTAAAAAAAGGAAAAAAAAAAAAAAGAAAAAAAAAAGAAAAAAAGAAAAAAAAAATGCTATATTCAGAGAGAAAACCCTAGATAAGTTTCTACAACACAACACACCTACCTTTTAGAAAGAGAGCTACTCATCCTTTAGTGATAAATCATTGTAGCCTCTTCTCCTTCCTTCTCCTATTGGCATACTTTGAGAGGAGATTTGTATCCAAACAAAACCCACACCTATTCAGAGTGTAGAGAGTGTTTTTGAGCTTGGGAAGTTTTGGGGATTTTCCAAAAGAAGCCGGTGAGGCTTGGCGGATGCAATTGGGCATATTGCGGGATCCGGATAGCTAGTGAAGACAAGACTTTGAGAAGTCTGTTGGTAGCAGGAGTTTGGAGGACTCAAGTACATTAGGTAGACTAGGCTTGGAGGGTCTTTTGTTATTCGTGTACTCCAATTTATTCACTAGTGGATTGATTTCAACTTGGAGGGTCGCGGAAAAAGTTTTCACCAAGTTCTTCGGTTTCCTCTTCGATAACATGTCTTGGTGTTATCTTGCGTTTGCATCTCTCTTCCCTTACTCTTGTGTTTTACTTTTATTGTTTATTATTCATGTGTATGCACTAGAGTAGATCCGGTGATTGCGCTTTATTTACTCTTGTTCTGCACTAAGATAAGTTAGAGTAAAAGCAATTAAACCATAATTTTTAATTGGGGATCTGAACAAGCTCTTATGTTTTAGCACAAATTCGAGCTTCAATTGGTATCAAAGTGGGTACACTTTTTTTGGTTTCATTACCTAAGTGTGATCCTTGACCCCTTGTGTTTATTGCCATGGATAGTGCTTTGTATGCTTCTATGGATGTTTTAGATGATGTTGATTGTAACATGTCATGTGTTTGTGAAAATTCCTCTATGAGTGTTTATCCTCATGCTTGTGATGACCTGTTACATGAATCTATGGGTGTTGTTAATATTCCAAATGTCAAACTCTTGAAGAAAAAGCTTAAGAAGTTTCATGAGAATTTAAGCAAGTTCACTAGTGAAAAAGATGATTTGATTGCTAAGCTCAATGAATCTAACAAATTGGTTGAAAAGTATAAGAAACTTGCGAAAAATTCTTTTGAAAAATGAAAGGGTTTGAATGTTTGAATATGGACTTGGATGCTAAACTTGTTTTGTCTAACAAGCTTGTTGATGATCTTAAATGTAAAAATGAATCTCTTAAGATGCATGCTAAGTGTTTGATTGCTGAACCTATTGCTAGAAAGGAAGAAAATCTTTGTTGCAATCATATTGTGTTGCCCGATTTTGTGCTTATTGTAAGTTCTACCTCTAAAGACAAATCGATGTACATTCCTCCACACAAAAGAAACCAAAAAGTGGAGAGAAAGACTCTTAAGCCGAAGCCTTCATTTAGGTCTCATCCTAGGGATTTGAGTGGATCTAAATTTGTTCCTACTTGCCACCATTACGGTGTGATCGGTCACATAAGACCTCAATATTCCATGTTGAAGAAAGAACAAAACCATGTTGCTAGATCCTTCCCTAAAAAGCCTAGTGGACCTAAACACATTGTTTGTTACCATTGTAGTGCTTTTGGTCATCTAAGGCCTCATTGCTCTAAGTTTCAAGCCTTAAAAATGATCAAAAAAAAAAAGAGAAATTTAAACTTCTTGGAAGTTGTGCTTTGCAAGCTAAACCAGATTTGATTGAAAATGGTAAGTTGTTGAAGCATGTGGTTAATGCTCTTACCTCCTTGTCTATGTGCATCTCTGGTTCTCATTCTTCCAACCCTCGTCTCAGTTCTCATGAGACACCTATTCCAAACAATCGTTCTGTTTGGATGAGGAAGGGTTTTTATGGTTGAGCTTATACTCTTTTGGTCATTGATCTAATTCTTTCGATTTTTATAGGACTCCTCATGCATTAAATGCTTCATTATCATGCATTTGTGCATCTTGCATTTCTTTGTATGCATTGTTTTTTGCATTTGATCTTACTTTTATGCTTTTATTTTGTATGAGTAAAAATCCAAAAACACATAAAAAGTGGAAAATTCAAAAAGTTTGATCGTATATGTTTAAGCACATTTCATATGTGAGTTTGGCCTAATACCTCCGTACTAATGGCGTAGTGCATTTACGAGCTTAGCTTGTTATGTATGCACATTTTTTTTAAGTGTGAGCGATATCTAGAAATCTATATTTGATTATTGTAAATAGATCTTCAAGCTTGTCATGAATGATTAGTCAATAGTCTTGTTTGATCTTGATACATGCGTAGACTTGTACCTATATATCCCCTCATATTTTTTTCAAAGAACTCTACAAATGTCAATCTCTAAAAGAGAAAGAGCTGAAAAAGTCTTACTTCGAAAACTAGTTTGACTAGGAAAAGGTGGAGCAAAAATGTATTTGAAATGTATGGCACCAAAGCCAAAGGCTTATTCATCAAAGATATATAAAAAATTTCACAGCATCGCTTCTCAAAAATTGAGTTGTATTGATAAAAAGTATGAAAAATGGAAGCCAAATGAAAAGCTTTCAATCAAATGTAAACACTTTGGTGGGGGGTCATATATGTTCATTTCTACAAGTGAGATAGGTCACTTGACTTCGTGCTAGTTGTGTATGACTTAATTGAATTGATCATTGAAGCTTCATACTAGACTATGGATTAGTTCATACTTGATTCACACACACAACACACAAGACTAATGTTCAATGAATGCCTATTTCGTTTGTGTGATTGTACGTGTTTAAATGTGATGTGTGTGTGCTCAACCATATGTGGATCAAACTAAAAAGTTTTTTTTTTTTTTTTTTTTTTATCGTTTTATTTGTATTTGCAAGTGTTTTTCATCACTCTTTGTTTCTAGGTTTTGTA
Organism: Notholithocarpus densiflorus; assembly: GCA_030021035.2. Classification (NCBI taxonomy): domain Eukaryota; kingdom Viridiplantae; phylum Streptophyta; class Magnoliopsida; order Fagales; family Fagaceae; genus Notholithocarpus; species Notholithocarpus densiflorus. Next base: position 24,115 of record JARYZH020000813.1, read on the forward strand.
CCTACTTTGTTTTTCAATGTTTCAAGATTGTTTCTGTGTTGAAAAACAGGGGTCAGAGTCTTTCGCAAGTAGTTCGTGACTTGGTTGCGAGTCGTGAAGCTGAAAAAAGCATTTTTAGCATTTTTGGTCATCATATAGAGATTTTCACGAGTATCTCGCGAGTAACTCGCAAGAAGGGCTATCCCATGAAAATTCCTAGGTACTTGCGAAAATTCCCAAATTAGCTATTTTATGGGTATTTCGTGAGTTTTGGTCAAAAATCTCCTCATATAACTCTATGTGACTCCATCCTCTCCAAACCCTCTTTTTCAAAGCTTCAACATTAAAACCCAACTAATTTCAATTGTTTTACACTCTAAGGTAATCTTTAATACTTTTTATTGATTTTGATCATTAGATTATGTTTTTGGGAGTTTTATGTTCATAGTTAGGATTTTCTCAAATAGGGGTTGGAAAATTTAATTTTTTTCAATCTTTTTTGATTGGGTTTTGTTTTAAATGTCTATTTGCTTTGGATGTTGGCCCTTTGTGGCAAAAATAACATGTATTTAGGCAAGATTTAATTATGTTCATGCATTGATAAAATGCCTTTTATGGAATTTTATCATGTTTATCATGTTTTGATCATTGGTTGTAAGGTTTACACATTTTGCCCCATGAGTGCTAATTTTTGGGGATCACCATAATTATTCATGTTTATCGTGTTTTGATCATTGGTTGTAAGGTTTACACACTTTTCCCCATGAGTGCTTGCTCATGCATTGGTCATGCATCTCATATGCACACTAGATGCACCTTTGATGCACACACTCTAACATTTGACATGTTTTGCATTCACTCATGTTAGTTAAGTCTTTTTAAACCTTTTAGAACATATAACATGTTCTTGCGTCTATGTCATGCCTTGGTTTATATCTTGTTTCATCATCCTTAGCATGCCATGTTTACTTTATACTTTGTAGCATTTTGTTTTTAAGGTGTTTTGTCTTTTTGTTTGAGCTTCATTTTCTCATTCATCTTGCACCCCTCATGCATCTTTACCCTTGTTCATATCTTCTTTTCTTTCCCTCCTTCCTCTTGATTCATTTGTCTATTCATGACAAAAAGGGGGAGAGTATACTAGAGAGTATACCGGAGTGTATCATCATTTCTATATGACTCTTGTGCACATTCTCAGGGGGAGAAATTCTATTTCATGCACATTCGTAGGGGAAAAAAAGCCATAGGGGAGATGCATATACCAAGGGGGAGAAGACATTTTTTTTCAAGAAAACCTTGCTTTGTTTGTATTACTCTTTGTTTGTTTTATTGTTTTGCTTTATGGTGCTTTGAGTGATGTTTAGTATCTATGCTTTGTTGCTCTCATCGCATCGTGTTTGTGTGTTGGACATGCTTTCATCCTTATGCTATTGAGCTTTATTGGTTACATGTTTGGATGATCATTTGCTTTGCTATGTGATCATTGTGGTCATTTCCATATGACTGTTTTGTGTTTGATCAAGTTGCTCATATGTTTCACATCATGTTTACTTGATCACATTTTTATTTGTTACATTATACTTGTCCTTTGTTACTTACTTTACCTTGAGCATCTAATGCGTTTTGTGCAAGTGTTTCAGGATACAGGTATTGTGTTCTAAGTTCATCACATATTTTAGAGTTAGGTGTAAGTGAGTTTTGCCATTGTTCCCAAACTCATGTTTGAGTTATAGGGTGTTTTGTCACGGAATAGCCAAAGTGGGAGATTGTAAAGTTGTGATTTACAACTATGTTTTATGTTGGCTTTATTCCATGACAAAAAGTGTTGTAATTGCATTAATTTTGTTCCTTGTATTTTGTGGGATTTTATTGTATTGGGTTTAGTATTAAGTTGGTGAAGAATTGAGCATAAAAATGAAGATTAGTGTAGTGTCGCGACTAGCTTGCCAGAAGCTCGCGAGTAAAGGTTCCCGCGAAAAGGCCATGTGAGAAGCACATGCTGGAAGCTCAGTCAAGTTCTAGGTTGTATTTCGCGAGTACTTTGTGAGACAGGCCATCTCGCGAGGTACCCGCAAAACAACTAACTCTAAACAACATTCAGGCCCTCACATACTCACTTCCATCAATCTCACAAGAAACTATTGATCAAATAGATTCAAACATTGACTGGGTTAGCTTCTTCTCTGCTAATGAAAAATTAAAGGAGAGCTTAAGCCCACTGCTGAAACAACTGCGATTCCTCTCAAGAATCTAGACCTGGTCACTTTATGCATGCATAGGGCAAAATCTTAAGTGTTTATATTCATAGTGCACTTCCAAGTTCCATCACTGGTTTATGGCATTAATTGTAAATAAAAATAGAGGTGTAAAAGAAAACTAAAAAAAAAAAGTCAAAACTTCGTAGCTCTATGGCATGGTGCAGGGTCCTTTGAAAATTTAAAACATGCCTTATACATCTGCTTTATTGCTCATGATTTTATATTCAAATTTGAAGAAGAGTAGCAATGAAGTTCCAAAGGAAAAGGAAGATTATGGAAGAGCAGCAATGTTACCAATATCAAACTTCTCAACAAATTGTCTTTGCTGCTCTTCTTCAAATTGTACAATTATAAATAAGATTTATAACTAGATTAATATTTTGAAAAATTGAATATAAAATTATGAATTTAAAAAATATTAATATTAATCTACACATACTTAATTTGAATATAAAATCATCAACATAGATGTTTGATTGATTACATTGATCGATCAAGGTTCCTCCTTTTATTCAACCACAATTACTACAATGTTTCACACCCAAAGTTTGCAGCAATAGAATCCCAAGTTACCACACAAGGCAAGTTTTTATTTGCTCAATATAAAAAGAGTTGCAAGTTGCAACATCCATGCCCAAGAAGGAAAAGGCCTTTTTAACTAGTGTTGAGGTACAAATTTTCAGGCCTTAATTTCATTAGCCCACTCACAAAAATACCCACACAAGCCCCTAAATTATTCTGAGCTCAGATTAATATTCCCCATATATTTTACCCAAATATTCTCCATGTTATTGGACCTTTGCAAATTCTCCATATACAAGCCCATAAATTGCCTTGGCCCTTCTCACAGATATTACCCAGATTATCCAACTTAGATTTTTCACAAATAATACTTATCACATTACTACCAAAATTGGGCCACAAAATTACACTATCTCCACAAAAAGCCCAAAATCATTTTACTTGTGGGCAAAGCCCAAAAAGGCCTAACAATACCATTTACAAAGCCCGTTGTTACACAGCACCTCTAAAGCTCGCTACGATGCGGCATCTCTAAAGCCCATTGCTACACGACACCATTTACTAAGCCCAGTACGATCCGGCACCTCTAAAGCCCGTTGCTACACGGCACCATTTACTAAGCCCGGTACGACTCGGTACGTCTAAAGCCCGTTGCTACACAGCACCTCTAAAACCCGCTATGATTCGGCATCTCTAAAACCCATTGCTACACGGCACCATTTACTAAGCCCGGTACGATCCAACACCTCTAAAGCCTGTTGCTACATGGCACCTCTAAAGCCCGCTACGATGCGGCATCTCTAAAGCTCGTTGCTACACGTCACCATTTACAAAGCCCGCTACGATGCGACATCTTTAAAGCCCGCTATGATGTGGCATCTTTAAAGCCCGCTACGATGCGGCATCTTAAAGGCCCGCTATGACGCGGCATCTCTAAACCCCGTTACGATACGGCAATATTTTTACAAAATCCTACAAAGCCCAAATGCTGATTTGGCATCTATTTTCGTAAAGCCCAAATGCTAATATGGCATCTATTTTCATAAAGCCCAAATGCTAATTTGGCATCTATTTTTACAAAGCCCAAACATTAATATTTGGCACTTATTTTACAAAGCCCAAATCTATTTTGGCAACTATTTTACAAAGCCCAAAATAATATTTTGGCAAAAACAATTACTTTATGCTCAAAGCCCAAATGCTAATTTGGCACTTATTTTGCAAAGCCCAAATATTCTTTTGGCAACTATTTCATAAAGCCCAAATGCTACTTTGGCACATATTTACTAAATTCAAATATTATTTTGACACTTGTTTTACATATACTAAATCCCTCACTCATGGGAAATATAATTGTTCATCCCTTAAGAAATACCTCTCTTACAAGATTTATAAAAGCCCATGAATATCACCCATGGCAAAACTCTTCATTTTTTAGTGATAAACAAGACCAAAGGAGCTTAACTACAAAGTTCAGCTGAGCTGGCCCAGCCCACACATAAATCCCAGCAGTTGGAGGTCACGTGGGCTGACCAGCCAAATTTCAGCAACAACTGAACAGTTGGAGCCCCTTTCCATCAGGTCCCAACTTGTCCAATCAGATCAGAAGAGGACAAGTGTCCCTTAAGGGCTGAATCCTTCCTTCACAAGCTGAAATCCCATAATTTCTCATGTGACATAAAGCTGAGAGGGATGTGACAAAAAGCTGAGAAGCTTCAGCCAGCTGTCCCTTCTTTCTTCTCCAACCCAGCCGGTCAAAAATCAAGAGCAGCCATAATCAGACTATTAAAGCTCCTGAAACAACATGAAATCAGCTCATTTTCATACTAAAAATGTGTATTCTCTGGTTCATGGACCAAGCACATGAACCCCAAATGGGGAAACTTAGGGAAATGTGGTTTGAAGGGCACCAAGGGGATCCTAGTAGAGTTCCCAACAGGGCTCCAAGGTTGACACCTAGCTTGGGGTGATCTAATCTGCCCTAGGGAGCTCTGATTCTAGTTGCAGCATAACCAAAATCATTAGCCTAAAGCATGCTCTAATCCCATCAGCCAAGGCCCATCAGCATTCAATACTAAGTCAGAATCCCAGCTGTTATTACCCAAAACAGCAAGAATCTTCTAAAGTTGAGCTTACCACTTTTAGCTAAAATCCTAGGAACGATTCCCTAAGGATTTCTTGGAGATTGAGGAAGATTTAGCAAAGATTATTTGCTCATTACCCCCTAAAAACCCAGCTATAAATGGAATTCTCCATTAATGCTTTAAAAAAAAAACACACTAAGCTACACACCAAGACTTTTCCTTAACCTCTCTGTAAAAAGGCTTTCTCTAAGCTCTGAAAAAGCCACTGAGTTCTTAGTTTCAAGCTTAGAAACTAAATTCCCCAGCTCATAGCTCTACTCATAAACACTCAGCTACCCCCAGCAGAAAGTCCCAGCAGTCTTACTATACACTCCCACTCACTACTCATACTACTCATAAATGACTCTCACTACTTATACTACTCATAAATGACTCTCACTACTCATACTACCTGAAATATCCCTCATTACTCACTATATTCATGAGCATGTCTTGGCACCATAATGATCTTGCTGCGCTAGCTGGGATCTCTCTCTCTCCTTTCATCTCACACTAAGTTTTTTTCATTATTTGTTATAATGGAACCCATGATATTTACTTATTCATTTACTATTGATGGTTATGATGTAACTGTTACTATAGCATTTTTCCCTCATATTGTTGTATTGGAAGACTCTTCTCTAGAGCTAACGGATGATGAGTCTGAGAATGTAGACATTTTCCTTAATCTGTGAAATAGCCAACAGCTAGAGGTTTACACTGTTTTATCTTACTTTATCGCTGAGACATTCTACAGCTAGACTATTTTCTGCAAAAATATTTTACCGCTAGGTTGTCTTCTGCAGAAACATTTTACCGCTGGGCTGTTTTCTGCAGAAATATTTTACCCCTGGGCTGTTTTATGCAGAAACATTTTACCGCTGGGCTATTTTCTGCAAAAACACTTTACTACTGGATTATTTCTTACAATATGTTTTTTAATCGTGCTAACGTGTCTGTTGTAGGAATTGTTTATGGGCTACTCTTGTCAGTCCCAATCTAGGCCTAAGGCATAAAATATGGTGGATTCCTTGGATCTTCATCGATAGCCTTTGGGCCGTGCATCAAGCCCATCGTTGAGTTTCGGTTTAGACCCTCCAACCCAACATAAATCTTATTTGTCGGAAGGAAGACTTTTTCACCCCCGACATTTTGGCGACTCCATTGGGGAGTCTACTGAAGCCAAGAGTTCACCATACCTCCTAGGTTGCGGAACAGTTGGCAAGAGGGGACTAGAAACACCAGTCTCCCAGCAGCACAAAGCCATCACAATTAAGCTCCACAAGGAGAACAAGCTGACCAACATGAGGTTAGCCAAGAAGATTCTAACTATCGATTCTCTTTCCTCTTGGAGACGTTGCAAGGAATGCAACAAGCTCAGTTCGAATTTGCTGAATCTTTAAGGGTCTTGAGAGAGACTCAAGGGCCAACGCCCCAGTCGTTATATGAAGGACCAGATCCTAGAACCCAGCAGGAGAGGGGAACAGAGTGAGAAAGCTTGAGGTTGAGAGTGAGAGAGGTTGGATCTGATTGAGAGTGATATTAGAGTATTTGGTTTTTTCAAAATTCTTTTTTTCTTTATCGGGTTTTGTTTAAAAAAAAAAAAAAAAAAAAAAAAATTCAGATGAACCTATAGCCGCGTTTTAAAAACATGGCTATAGGTCTTCCTTTAAAAAAACAAATATTCTGCAAGAATTATAGCCTCACTTCTAGAATGCAGCTATAGACTTAACCCATAGCTGCATTTTTTAAACTGAGCTATAGGTCCTCCTTTGAATATATATATATATATATATATATAAAAATATATATTCAGTAAGACCTATAGCCTCACTTTTGGAACGCAGCTATAGGTCCACCTTAAAAAAAAAAAAAAAAAAATTGAGTAGGACCTATAGCCTCATTTCTGGAATGCGGCTATAGACTTTACCTATAGCTGCGTTTTTAAAACGCGGCTATAGGTCCTACTCTTAAAAAAGAAAAACTTATTCGGCTAGACCTATATTCACGTTTTTTGAACACGGCAATAGGCCCTATCCAAAAAAACGCGGCTAAAAACACTTAGAAACACGGCTATATACTTAACCTATAGCCGCATTTTAAAAACGTGGTGTAGGCTAAGTCTATAGTTGCGTTTCTTAAAAATGTGGCTATAGGTTAGCTATAGCCACGTTTTTTGTAAACACGGCTAAAAAAAACGCGGCTATATTATAACAGAGAAAAAAAAAATATACGCATTAGTTCAGAGAAAAAAAATAACAGAAACATCATCCCATAAGTGAATCTGCTTACTATTACCCAACCAAAGTCTAACCAAAGTTTTGCCTGAAAGTCTTTTTGTACCAAATAATACCTTTCTAGATGCAGGATATTTTAGATGTGGGTTGGTCAATTTATTTTTGCCATGAGAATGATACTTAGAAGCCAAATACAAGCACAATGCCTTTTTCTTTTCCTTTGGACATCTCCATAGCCACTTCATAAGAAGGGCTAGCTTGGTTGAAATCCACCTTCTTCGTTAAGGTGATTGAAAAAAATCTAAACCATAAAAATATTTCATTTTTTGTATAGGATGTTAGTAAGGATGAACATGACGAGGTCTTATTGCATAACTTTAAAAAATAATAATGAAAATGGACTATACATAGTCATGGTATATTGTATAAATAACTTATAAATTTGAATAATTTTTAGTTACACAAAACAATGTACCATATATATAAAATCATTCAAACTCTCTCTTCCTCTAATTTTATATATAGAGTTAGATATATGATTAGGTTTTTTTATGGTTTATTTATATTGAATTCCTTATTTTCTACATTGAATTTACTCATTTGACACAAACATTAAAAAACTTAGTAGATAGGAGTATAGGACATATGATGCAAAATTAAACCCTAATTGAAATCCAATTTTTATATTGAATTAACTCACTCAGCACAAAAATTTAAAAGCTTAGATTAGATGGGACACATGGCGCAATATTAATCCCTAATTGAAATCCAATTTATACATTGAATTAACTCATTTTGCACAAAAATTTAAAAACTTAGATTAAATGGGACATATGGCACAAAATTAGACTCTAATTGAATTCCAATTTGAATTCTAGTTGGATTTTCTCTTAGTTTTGCCTATTAATATATATATATATATATATATATGTATATGTGAGAGGCCGAAAAATCGGGGCGCTCTCAAAAAAGAGATTCGGGTGCTTTTTTAGGGCGCCTCTCTTTTTGGGTAAGTGGTGTGGAGTCGCCACTTATTTTTTATACAAAAATAAGAAAAACATAAATACAAATTACATGCTCAAAATACTTCATTGTCATTGATTGAATAAAGACAAGTACAATCTTGGCAAATTAAACCTTACAAGGCTTTGAGTCCTAGTTACAATCTATGCAAAAGAATACAAAGCTTTTGGTCCTAATTACAATCTACCAAAATTAAAAAAGACAAAACACTAATCTGCCTATCCAAAAACCCTAAGCTCGGGGGTTAGGTTACGGAATGGGAAGGTGTTAGGCACCCATTCTTCCCAGACAGAGTTTGGTTTTCTAGACTCTAATGACCAATATACCCTTTTTTGCATGATGTTGAATGATATGTTGACCATACATGACAAACACTTGATTACAATAAATTCATATGAATTTACCTTATGAATGTGCCATCTTTTTCAAGAAAATTCAGATCTGCTTTGTGAATAAAAAAAAAAAAAAAGGATTTGTAAAGAGAATTAGACCTGTTTTTATGTAAAAGAAAGAATAAGATTTTTTGTTAAAAAGAATCAGATTTGTTTTGTGTAAAGTTAAAAAAAAGTGATTTTACCAAGAAAATCAGATCTATTTTTTTATTTGTAAAAAAGAATAGGATTTTGTATAAAAAAGTATCAGATCTGTTTTTATGTAAAGTTAAAAAAAAAAGTGATTTTATTAAGAAAAGTCAGATTTGTTTTTTTATGAATAAAAATGAGAAGAAAGACTTTTTGAAAGCGGATCCACATTCATAAGATAAATTATTATACATGCATCACATATTAAAAAAAAAAACAAGATTTCAACCTAACTTTCAATTTCTTCTTTTAAATTTCAAAATCTGCAATTTTGTAACAAAGAAAACTTTTCCTAAAAAAATCAAATCTGTATTTAATGAAAATACAGATTAGTTTTGAGTTCCTTAAAAAAATTAGATCTGCATTTAATGAAAATACAGATCAGTTTTTGAATTAAAAAAATCAGATCTATATTTAATGAAATTACATATCAGTTTTGTGTAAAAAAATCAGATTTGAAAAATTCAGATAAGTTTTGAGAGTTAAAAAAAAATCAGATCTGCATTTAATGAAAATACAGATTAGTTTTTGGAGTTAAAAAAACCAGATCTACATTTAATGAAAAAACAAATCAGTTTTGAGTTAAAAAAAATCAAATCTGAAAAATTCAGATCAGTTTTGAGAGTTAAAAAAATCAGATCTGCATTTAATGAAAATACATATCAGTTTTTATGTTTTAGGAAAATCAGATCTTAAAAATTCAGATAAGTTTTGTATGTTTAAAGAAATCTTTGATAGTCAACAAATTTTGAGATTCAAGAAAGAAATCACGACAAACAATCATCTAAGAACATATTTAAAGAAAAATTTCAAACAAAACATGGCAATTATATCAAGAACCAGAAATAATCAAACATCTTAAACCTATTCATGCATCATCAAACAAAATTAATAAAGAAGAAGAGAAAAAGAAAAGAAAAGAAATAGAATACCTCTTGCATGAGCGTGCTCTTTTTAGTGATAGAATATTTTAGGATTCAAAGAAATTTATTCAACTCTTTGAAGCCTAAAATACTTCGCTTACAAAAAAGAAATTCCTAAACCAAGAGCCTCTAAAACATCTTTAACGTTAGGGGGACTTGAAAAGAAGAGAAAAGCCAGAAGGGGGGGGGGGTAGAAAGTGTGAAAAAGTGTGCTGAATTTTGAGAGGCATCCTCTATAGAGGCTGGGATGCTTCAAAAAATTAGCTGAATGATCAGATACGAACTGGGACATGTCCTTATCCCTAAAAAATCGAAAAGGGTGAGGTTTATCTCAATCCAAGAGTCCTCGGGCCAGGCCTCGAATTTGTGCCAATCGGCACTTTTCATGTGCTGATCGGCAATCCAAGAGTGCTGAATGGCCCTCTTGGGTGCTGAACCCATGTTTGAGTTTTGGTCCACTTTGGGCTCATTTTTTGAGGTTTTTTGAGATGAGACTTGCACTTAGATGCATTTTTAATCCGTATTCTAAAAATTAATCCCCTTTTCTGGATATTCAGGTCTTTACAGTAATGATTATCTTGTAGATAAACACTCCAAAAAGTCTTGATTATCCACAATTTTGTTGTCATCTGATTAACCACTTTATTCCCATACAAGCATGTCTATTTTTAACACTAACTAACAACCAATCACAAAATTATTTAATTAATTTTAATTTTCTAGCCAATCAGAATTAATTTAAATTAATCATGTGTGCTTGGTTCCACCTAAATAAAATGCATGCAGACCGTGCAAACTTGATTATGTGATATCTTTCAATCCGACGGTCCGATTTGGAAATCGGGCATACTGTCGCGACCGTCAGAATCTCAAGAACATTTTTATGATATGCAATGAATAAATTAATACATGTAATGCAACTCTAAATTTTGGGTATATGAATGATCATTCTAGTCATCTTCCTTGATTAAATTATGGGTGCAAAATCAAGTGTCTACAATATATATATAATGTGTCAAATTACACATTTTTAGAGTAAATTTCTCTAAGATCTAATTGCTCCTTTTGTATTTGATATGTATAACTCCTTTGTTAAAAATCTTGTAATTTATGGTATTGTCCAATTCTTTTAATTAAAAAAAACCCTAATTCTAATAGCTCATGATGCTTTTTGCTTCCGTAAATTGAGATCAAAAAACTTTTGCCACTCATGACAAAGCACTAGCTAATTAGATTTTTAGTAAAAACTTCTTTGCGAAAATCGAAATTACACCTTTTTAGTTTGACCAAAATTCAATTCAGTCATCTAACTTCACTTTTGTTCAATTGAGCCTTCTATGTTTCAAACTCGTTCAATAAAGGCCTCCCATTCACTTTTGTTAACTAGTTGCTGTTAAGTGTCCAGTTTTGATTTAAAAAAAAATTAATTAAAAAAGTAATTATTTTTCTTTTTCTGTGTGTGTTCTTTCCTTCTTTTTTTCAAAAAATTGTTTTTATTACAACACACATTTGGCTTGATGGTCACTCCAAGCAACCAGAAAACGATTTCACCACTTTTTTAGTCAACTACACATCATCCCCACTTATTTTATGTTAGGAATTCATGGGTAGAACTCACCCTTGAAAACCGGCTTGCAAGAGGAGAGTGCCCAAAAAATTATAAACACACATGGTTAAACTTACACTTAATCTATATGGGACATTAGGATCAATTGGTGGCTCCACTTAACAACTAGTTAGCAGAAGTGAATGGAAAGCTTTAATTTAACAAATTTGAAACATAGAAGACTCAATTGAACGAAAGTGAAGTTTCTTACCTAAATTGAATTTTGGTTAAACTTAGATAGTGTAATTTATATTTTTGCCAAAACATTTTTTTTCCTTCATTCACATTGGGTCTCTCAAATGTCATATGTTGGTATGTTTTAGCATCAAAGCTCCAAAAACCCCCATTACTCAGTCTTTCAATTGTAAAAAAATTTACAATTGTGCTACAGTACCATCCTAAATGTATGATGGTACTGTAGCTTGCAAAAATAAAATATTTCTTTTTATTCATCCTCTTCCATGACTCACTTCTCTCTCTTCAGTCTTCATCACTCTTGATAGGCCAAGAATTAACAAATTAACAAATTAATTAGCCAAATTAATTAATTAATTCAATTAGCATACAATATGTGTGGTAGCACAAACAAATCACCAACTAAGTTAAAATGCAGTGGAAAATAAATTGACACGGTAATTTGTTTACGAATAGGGAAAACCTACATGACAAAAACTCCATCGGTTGATTTTAAGGTCACTACTCCCGAGAATTCACTATTATCACAACAAGCGGTTACAAGTAAAGGAATCCCAGTACATTATACCAATCTATAGTTGAACCCTTACTCCCAATACCCAATTGGACTTGTTCTGTAGTGACAATCTCTCCTTGTAATGCATGGCTCCCAGTACGTGACTAACCAATCGATGCACAGATTCCAGTACGCAGCTTACTCACCAACTTGAGAAAGATGTTGGCTGCAAAGTTCTTCAGTTCATCACACGATGAAGATCACAAAGCTCCTTGGTTACAGAACCCTACGATGTACAAACACAGCAGCTTCTTCAATAGAAAGATGAATTAGGGCAAATTTTGTCTCCAGTTACAATTTGCATGAACACAACTTTGCTTCACACTTGCGCAACCTTTGACGACCCTTAAAACAATCCTTATATATGTTTAGGGTTGTGAGAAAAGAAAGCCCAAACATGTATTCACGAATTGAAGTGAAATTAGCTCTGAAAAACTGATTTTCATAAACCTCGATAGATAGCTTATCTGTCGAGCTAGCTGTCGAGCATTAGGCTTCAGCAGCTTTTTAAACCTTGATAGATACTAGCTGTTGAGCTTTAAAATCCAGCACTTCTTCACTTGATTCTTGAACAGAATTGCATGACTTTAACACTTAATCTTGAAACCTTGTTCCTTGAAGCATTAAACACATCCTAGATCTACCCAATTACAAGTGCGTTTTGTCAAAGGATTAGCCAATTCTATATTGACATATGTTCCTAACATTGAATCACATATGTCCTAACAACTCTCTCTTTAGTCTTCAGGCTTTATCACTTCAGTCTTCACTCTTTATCACTTCAATCTTCACTTTTCACCATTTTTTTTTCTCTCATCGCCTTCCCATCTTCGCTAACCCATCTTCAATCTTCATCGACTCGTCGGTGGTTATGAGTTGTTTGTGGGTTTGGCTAGGTTTTGGGTTTGATGGGTTTCAGGTCTAATGGGTTTCACGAATTGATGAGTGTGGGTGTGGTTAGGTTTGTGATTGATGGTAGTGGAGGTGGCGATTGATGGTGGTGGTTTTAATCTGTGGTGGTTTTAATGGTTGTTGAGTGCTTGCTAATTTATTGTGGTTGTTTAAATGTTTAATTTAGCTACTTGAAAGTTTAGTTTTTAGGCAATGAGTTAGTGGTGGTTTGTTTGAGTTTGGTAGCTTTTTTGGGTTTGTTCGTGGTGGTGGTGATGGGAGTAGGTGGTTGCAGTGGCAGGGGAATAGAGACGACAAAGATGAGAGAGAATGGAGATGGATTTGGGATATATTATTTTAATGTGTTGTATGAGAAAATAAAAGTTGAGATGTTAGGTGAGTTATAAAATGGTATGGTATAAGAGAAAAAGTAGGTCTTGAGATGGTAAAATAGAATAATTGGAAGATAGTGGATGTGAAAGCTTTTATGGACCGGAACTTCTTTTTGAAATCACTGGAGTGTTATACGCAAGACACCTAGCTTTCTGAAATCATTAGCCTCTGTGAGCATTAAAGAACCATTGATCATCTCCCCCGACGGTTCGGATTCTCACCGATGAGGTGAAATCCAGAGACTCGACACTATTCTTCCTGGCGGAGACAAAAGCAAATTTAAACCGTATGAAGGGATTTCAAAACAAGCTTCAATTCACTCAAGGAATTTCTGTCCCCAACGACGGAAGAAGCGGCAGACTAGCGCTCTTATGGAAGGAAGGCACCGACGTAAGATTTAGAAGTTGTTCAAATTCCCACATTGATGTAGTGGTCTATGAGGGCAACGACGCCAATCCGTGGAGAGCAACTGGATTTTATGGGCATCCTGACTCAGGTAAACATTATATTTCCTGGGAACTCTTAAAATCTTTAAAGCTTCAAAGTAATTTACCATGGGTTGTCTTTGGAGATTTTAATGAGATAACCCACCCCGATAAGAAGCTGGGTTGGTTGGACTGAGAAGCCAAACAGATGGAAGACTTACAAAATTGCCTATATTTGTGTGGTCTAAACGATTTGGGTTTCGTGGGTCAGAAGTTTACTTGGTGTAATGGTCGTTTGAGTGAACAAAGGACACTCATCCACTTGGACAGAGTGGTGGCGAATGCGAGGTGGATGGAGGCCTTTCCCGATGCTAGAGTCCACCATGTATCTATGTCGGTGTCTGATCACTGCTTATTGGCCTTAACCACGAGAAAACCCAGGGTTGAAAAGCAAAGGAAAAGAAGATTTCTCTTTGAAGCTATGTGGACCAGAGACAACGGATGCAAGGAAGTAATTAAAGTTGCCTAGGACCCATTGAGAGCTGACCTGGATTTACAAATACAAGACAGAATCAAGAACTATCAAACCCAGCTTTAGAGATGGAACCGAAATGGCTTTGGCAATATCAACAAGGTTCTTGAACAGAAGAAAGACCGTCTCCAATTTCTTAAATCACTGAACTTACTCCATGATACAGCTGAAGAGATACAATCCTTGAAGAAAGAAATCAATGAGATTCTTATTAGGGAGGAGATGATATGGAATCAAAGGTCTCGGGCTCTGTGGATTAAATGTGGGGATCGTAACACTAAATTTTTCCACGCAACGGCTAGTCAGAGACGCAGGAAAAACAATATCAACGGGCTCTGGGATGAGGATGGGGTATGGAAGGAAGATCAAAAGGAAGTAGAAGGTATCATATTGGAATATTTTGGATGCGGTAGAAGCGAGAGTTACCCGAGAAATGAATAAGGAATTAATTAGTGACTTCAAAGAAGAAGAGGTACGGTGTGCCCTCAATCAAATGCATCCTACCAAATCCCCTGGCCTGGATGGTATGTCTCCCATCTTTTTTTAGAAATATTGGGATATTGTCGGGCCTGATGTTATAAACTGCATCCTTCATTCTCTAAATTCTGGTGTGCTGCTTAGAAACTTAAATGACACTTGCATTTGCTTAATCCCAATGGTTAATTGCCCCCAAAAAATCACAGAGTTCAGACCTATTAGCTTGTGTAACGTACTTTACAAAATCATTGCCAAGGTGCTTGCTAACAGATTAAAGAGGATTCTGCCGGATGTGATTAATGAGTCTTAAAGCGCTTTCGTTCCTGGAAGACAGATTATAGACAATGTGATGGTGGCATTCGAAACTATGCATTGTATTGATTAAAGGAGGAAAGGGAAAAAAGGTTTGATGGTAATTAAACTGTATATGAGCAAAGCGTACGATAGAGTGGAGTGGACATACCTTGAGGCGATGATGAGGAAATTGGGTTTTCACGATAGGTGGATCTCTTGGATGATGATGTGCATAACCACAGTTTCCTACTCCGTGCTGATAAATTTGGAATCGAGAGGGAAGATCACCCCATCTAAAGGACTTCGGCAAGGGGACCCCATATCACCCTACTTGTTTCTGATATGTGCCGAAGGATTATCAGCCATGTTCAGGAAAGAGAAAAGGAGGGCAAGCTTAGGGGAGTCTCGGTCTGTAGGGGTGCACCCCAAATATCCCATCTCCTTTTTGCAGACGACTGTATCATCTTTTGCAGAGCCACAGTCAAGGAAGGCAGAAACGTGATTAATGTGCTAAAGGAGTACGATAGGGATTCGGGGAAAAAACTGAATAAAGAGAAAACCTCCCTTTTCTTTAGCAAGAACACTAGCAGTGACACCTAGGAAGAGGTTAAGACTATGTTTGGAGCCCAAATAGTTAAGCAACATGAGAGGTACTTGGGCCTACCTTCTTTGGTTGGTCGGGGTAAAAGGAAGGCTTTTAATTGCATTAAGGATCAAGTGGGGAGGAAAATAGCGGGCTGGAAAGGTAAATTGATGTCCAATGCAGGGAGAGAGATCCTTATTAAGGTGGTAGCTCAAGCTACTCCCACTTACACAATAAGTTGCTTCAAACTCCCGGACTTGTTGTGTAGTGACTTAAATTCTATGATGAGAAATTTCTGGTGGGGTCAAAAGGAAAATGAGAGGAAAATGGCTTGGGTTTCTTGAGAAAAGCTCTGTAATCCAAAATCTAAAGGTGGCATGGGATTCAAAAACCTAAAAGCCTTCAATTTGGCCCAATTAGCAAAGCAAGGTTGGAGGATTCAGCATGATAACAACTCCCTCATTCATAAAGTTTTCAAAGCAAAATATTTTGCTAAGTCCACCTTTATGGAAGCTCAATTGGGGAGTAGACCATCCTATGTCTGGAGGAGTGTCTTTGCTGCAAAAATGACCACAACCCGTGCATATAGCCCATGAATTAATTCAAGCCCAAAGTATGGGCCTCGTGGTTAGTTGGGATCAATGTTAAAGAAAAGCTAGTCCCATAAATGATGGTCCAAAAGAGAGGAAGAGAAGCCGAAGCTACTAGTAAGTGCGTAACAGGGACATAGCTCCCACGAAATTCAACTTCAAAGCAGCCCAGGCTTTTTGCTGCCATTAACTTCTTGTTAAAATCAAAGCAAAACAATTGGGGATTAACCAAGGCTTGTGATTGCAATAAGCATCAAGTTTAAAACCAGATTTCCCCTCTATTGTGCGAACCAAAAGGGAATGATCCACATCAATTTGGATCCATTAAAGGCCTGGCAAGAGGGTTTGGAACACTTGTGAGACCAATAAATCCTTATTCACGTCATGTGACATGTGTAAAAGAAAGAACTCACATGGAACAAGGAAATACTTGCTGTGTAACAAAATAACAAGTACCTTAATTTGCTTTTGCCTCTCCATGAAGTCATCACAAATCAACACCAAGTATAAGGCTGTTATAGCCCTTAATTTCAGCATATTTGAATGATTTGTGTTGCTGTTTGTCTTCATAAACTTTTTCAACTAAAATTTGTTCTTGAGTTGTGATTCTTTAGTTCTATTGTGTTTTTTTTTTTTTTTTTTTTTTTTTTTGAAACGTTCTATTGTGTTCTTTAATTCCTTTGTTCATTGAATTTAATCTTTATGGTATGAATATGAAGTGCCCAATAAAATTATGTAGGCGTAAAAAGTAAGCCTATGTATATATGTATAAGCGTTTCTCAGGGGATGGCTGGAAATTGTCACTGTTTTGGTGTCAGATTGCAGCAAGTTGGGCAAGGCGGCGAGTTTGATGTAATACAATTATATATAAAGTAATAAAGACTAGATATTCGGAGACTTCACGTCCAACACCAGTGATCTTCTTATGCTACAAAACAGTAAAAGAGTATTGATAAGTTTATGTTAGTGATACATACATTAGAACTTTTGCTACAATAAGCGGTAAAAAAGCTTGTGTGGAAGATAGAGATTTAATTAATATCTTTTTTTGGTTAAAAACCAGATCTGGAAACATCACATGCATCAAATTAAAATCCCACTAAACTCGCCAAAAACTCCTAATTAAAGAGAAATTATTAGGTCCATTGGAGGCTAGGACTGCTTAGGTGGTCATCTTAACCAATAAAACGCTGTTATTTATGCAAATGTAGCATTACCTAGTGATTTTTTATTGGACAAAGTTTAACTACAAAATTGGTTGTAGCATTAGGCTACAACCTTACTCAATAAAATAAACATTACTACATATTTTGAAAATCTAACCGTTAAATTGCATGCGCTTTACGTTCTTAATACACATGTCAAATTTTGTGTCAATTGGATATTATTTACTATATGATCTATAAGTTTATATTTTATGCATAATTTTAAATTACAAAAACTTGTAATTTAAACAATTTATTGATGACATACCTCTTGATCTTTAATTTTCTAGAAATTTTGCAAGCATAGAGAATATAAGAAGAATATGTCATCTAATTGTAGATTTGTAAAAATTCACTTTCAATAAAAAAATATTGAGTAAGGTTATAGCCTTAAACTATAACTAATTTTGTAACTAAATTTTGTCTTTTTTTATTTCTTGTACTGATGAGTAAACTGAGTCACTCATTTACATATGTGGCATCATTTTACTATTTTAGGATAATGAAACTCTCTACCTACAAACTACACGTCTACACCAGCCGGGCCGCCACAAGAATTATAATGTCACGTACGAAACAACCAACTAGAATGTTAATTTTATGGATATATTCTTATTTATCAAGAAAGCATATAAATATATATATATATATATATATATATATATATATATATTGCTTCATTAATTCTCTTTCGATCGGTACCATATTCTGAGAATGAAATAAAAAGTGGGTTAACGTAAGTTTAAATATCTCCATTACATAAAAGAATGGTGCTCTCATAAGAGAAAGCAACCGAGTATCATTCCTACAGCATATCACTTGAGTTGCAAGTAATCTCCCTACCCTAATCACGCAAAGAACCTTTCAAGTTCCATAATTTTTATCTACTTGCATTAATGATAGCTAATTCTGGCATATATATATGTTATTCTTATCTTCCCCATAGCTAAGATATCTTGTGATTCAAACAGGCAAAGGTCCCTCATTACTTTTTTTGTTTTTATAAATATGATATATTTTTTTTATAGTATATGTTTTAATTATAATTGCTCTTTATTATCATGTCAAAACACTAATTAATTATATAGTATAGGTAGGTAGGTAGGGTTCGAACTTCAAACTTAAAAAAAAAATTTGATACAAGATAGAAATTCTACTATAACATAATTAGGAATGACAACGGGTCAGGTTCGGGCTGGGTTTTTTCATACACAGACCCAATCTGCGGCCCGGACCCGCGACCCGGACTCGGCCCAATTATTAAACGAATTTTTTTTGCGGGGCCTAGACCTGCCTGTGGGCCTCGTCCAGCCACTTCTGCCGCCTATTCAGAAGCCCTAATCTGTGGCCTAATCCGATCCAGTCTTTTAAAAAAAAATTACAACCACAGAAATCACAACCATAGAAACTGTTTCGATCATAAACATAAACAAAAATCAAATCACACCCATCAAAAAAGAAAAAGAAAAAAGAAATACAAATCACAAACATAAACTATTTTCAATCTTCAATATGATATTGTTTCGTTTCAGATACAATTTATAATTTTTTTTTTAAAAAAAAGAGAGGACAAAACAATGGATATAGATGATTTCAAGAACAGTTCTATAGACTTTAGGTGTGGATGTGTGGACGTTTATAGAGACAGCAATTTCGGTGGCATCTATGGATTATGGTAGAGAGTTGAAGCAACGAAGAGATGGGATCATTGAGAGGCTTTATGCTACGACAGCGCCGTTTCAGTCTCGCTATCAGATTTGCGATGAAGATGATGGTGATAACAGTAACGCCGGTAATGAAGCGAAGACGACGACTACGACGACGACGACGACGAGAGATGACGACGGCAGCAAGGATTTGGATTTTTATTGTGGTTTGTTCGAAGATTAGCAAAAATGGGGTGGTCGGCAGCAGTGTGTGAGAGCCTCTGTGAGAGAGAGAGAGAGAGAGATGGGCAGTTGAGAGGTGAGGGTAAGGGTTTGGGTTTGGGAAATGAAATCTGATAGGAGAAAGATAGTATTTATATCTAGGGTTTTTTTTTAATATTTTTTTTAATATTATATATGTATGCGGGTCGGGTTTAGGCCGGGTATGCATAAAACCCGAACACGTTCCAGGTTTTTTTTTTAAAATCCATATCCGACCCTATTATTTATTGGACCGGGTAAAATTCAGCCCATTAGGGTCGGGTTGAGTCGAGTACCCTAGGGTCGGGCCGGGTCGGGTACCTGCAGATCGGGCTTTTATTGCCATTCCTAAACTTAATCTAAGTGTATATGTGTGTGAAGCCCCTTCCTGGAGACTTGAACCCTGGCCTTGCCCCTTATACCCCATACCTCACAAGCAGTTATACTTGTGGAGTGATCATCGTACTAAGGGTGTGTAGTGGTAGGATTTGAACTTGAAATCTCTTATTTGATTACAAATTTTTTTTCAAGTTAAGCTAATTAGAATTCACGTATTATTAATTATTTAAATTAATTTTTTTTAAAAATAAAATAAAATGAAATGGGAAGCCCCACCAAAGGGCTATAGTAATTTGAAATGATCCTCATGCTAGCATGGCACCCACTTCATTATATCTCGTAGGGCCTACATATTGAGCATATAATATTAATGGTTATGGCAATTGGCAATTTAGTCTTTATGCACCACATTTGGTGGTATTGGAGGATTATATCCAATTTTATGTTCTCTTTGTGATGATCAACCACCTATTCTTTTTTTTTAGAGAGTGTTTCAACCTATGACGTCCGCTCTTAATGATGCTCTTTATCATTAGATCAAGACATCAATTTATTTTTTGTGTAGGCGGGAATTAAACTCCAGATCTTTTATTCAACTATCAAAGACTTTACCAGTTGAGCTAACTGAAACCCCTGAAACCCACATCAACCACCCATTCTTAAATTAATAGAGTCATTATTTTTATATTAAGATAATTAATAAACAAAATAGCTCCCTACTAATTGGTGCATATATCCCATCCTTTCTTCTTTGTAAAGCATTGCAGCTTTGATGACTTTCTAAGGAAAAAAAACACTTGATTTAAAATATATATAAAATCCTATCCGAATTCCAGTATCCTGGCACATAGAAATGTCTAGGAAAGTATTAAAATATACTAAATAAATTTTAAATAAACGAATAGTGACATTGATGTTATTATATTAAAAGAATTAGAAATGATTGTTATGAAATATACTAATAAAAAGGAGAAATGATGACATTGATGTTTTTGTTCGGGGACGCAATTTTGCACTAAACATAAAGCAATTTCTTTGCTTATCCATTTCACACCCAGAGTGGAGGGGCCTAAGGGGAAAGCATAATGTCTAATCGGTTTTTTAACTGTAAAATATATTTGTATGTGAGGATGCTATCTTTACATCTCTTTATTTTAAATGCTTGGAAGGAGACCAACAACCTAATCTAATTGTTTAATTTATCCGTAAAATATCTTTGTATTGTTAATTAGACTTTAAAAGAAGACTTCAAAGACCAATTATGAGGTCTGAACAGAAATTTAGAACCCTTTTATTGATTTTAAGGGAAATTAACCAATTATACAATTCAAGTTGTTACCAATTAATTACAACAAATTATGTAAATCACCAACTATAAAGCAAAAAATACTACAGTAAATAACACTTCAAAAGGCTACAAATATATATAAAGAAGAAGAAAACACAAGATATTAGTGAAAAAAATGAAAACCTATGGATACATCCAAAAGAAAAATTATAATGAGGGTTCTCAAACCCCAAGAAGAAACTCGATCACTAATAAATAACCAAAGTTTACATTTGAATCATACCTATGATCCTATACTTTACAACCTAGAAAACTTATTAACGTGAACCTACGATTAGTTCCAACCCGCTTGGACTCTTCTATCTTGAATTCCTTCCGTGAACTATGTCCATAACTCAAGGACCACCATGAAGGTTTTGATCTCCACCAACAAACATATTGGGATGGCTTTATGGGTTTAGCCTTGATCACAGGTGGTCATCCAAGGTTTAGGGTTTTCTCTTTTGTAGCAAACGACACAAGGTCTTTAACCTCTTGAAAAGGTCTTATTTGGTCAACTAAAATGTGTCCTTAGTTATGCATGTAGGGCATGAGTTGCAAGTCTACAACCGACTTAATTAAAACTTCTTAGAATCAATATTCTCTTGTCTCAATCGAGCGAGACTTGGTCGAGAGTGAGTCAAGTGGCCTGCTTTGATCGATCAAGACATGATCGAAGGACATTCAATATTCCAAAATATGTCTTCTCTTGAGTTGGTTCTTGACACTTGATCTTGATCTTATGGATGATATTACAACTCAAACAAGATTACAAGTCATGGAATTTGCCAACCTCTAAACAAGTTTATGCACGATTTATGCATTTTACCCATTTGTCATTCAATCCACACCTTTTACCTAATTTAGGAGCATCGACTTTTTCTATAAACATGAGAATATTTTTAATTACGAACACATAGTAGTAGGTAGTCATTTATGCATTTCTCTTTCATGCAATGTATAATCAAGATTTTTGATATGGACACATAGGTCATATGCCCGATTTCCCTCAATCACTCACATTCTGGCATAACTAACTAGCTAGTGTGTAAGATGCAATGCTAAACTACAAATGGTAAAAGGTCACAGGCTTTGTGTTTATGGCCTTCATGTTAAACTCTTCTTGCTTGGCCATAAACTCTTAGGATTGAATCCCCTAGAGTCTTGTCATCGAGGAACGGGTGCTTAAGTTATAAGGAGTACAAAATGGGTGTCTACACTTTGAACGAGTGGCCCACTAATTTTCCTAGCATCATTAAATATAATTGGCACAAAATTATAACTGTATGACATTTGTGTTGGGCTATATAGAGCCTAGTTTTGTGTTCGATCTAGTTTGTCACCCAACTCGATTTGGAAGCATGCGAATTTTAAATGGGATATTTTGTGAGACTTAGTCCATGGAATGGATGAGTGACGATTCAGTTTGTGACTTGACTCGACATGTTTTTTGCCTATGTGTTTGGGCTATTTATGTGTTGCTTTAGAATTATTGTTTGTTATATCATTGTAATTAGAAAGACACATAATACAGAACTCAGATGTAATTAGAATTTATTTTAGATTTTCAATTAAGATTCCACTTTAATATATTATACATGATTGGATTTTGTGATAGTACTCGTGTACTAAAAAAGCATGTGTTCCTCATGGAAATGCCAAACCGTCTTATGTGTTCCTCATGGAAATGCCAAACCATCTTTTCGCGGGTATGTGTTTGGGCTATTTATTTGTTGCTCTAGAATTATTGTTTGTTATATCATCGTACTATAGCCGCCTCTGCACGTTTCTCACTAACATAGTGAAATTTGTTACGACTCTATGAACGTAGACATATTATCAAATCATGTAAATCTTTGTGTCGTATGATTGCTTCTTTGCGTATTTTTTTCTCTATTTTTTGCATCTCAAAGCTTCTAGGAATCAAGTTAAATTCCTAACAACTTGGTATAAATTGGAGTGCAATTAAAGTATAAAGACATTTAGCATCATATTATAGTCCAATTAGAATGACACTGGTTGTGTGTTTGGGGTTTGCTTTAAAAAGTATTTTTTTTTTTTTGCGTAAATGCACTTTTAGTCCCTATATTTTTACTTTTTTTCATTTTAGTCCCTACATTTTATTTTTACCACTTTTAGTCCCTAAACCAATTAACGCCCTTCATTTTAGTCCTTCAAGCCCCATTCCGTCACCAATTAACGGGGAAACTGACGGGATTAATAATTTTGTTTTTTTTTACACGTTGGTGAATAAAATATCTTCTTCTTCTTCTCTCTCTCTTCGGTCTCTCATCTCCTCTCTCTTTCATTCCGTCTCTCTCCCTTCTCTCTCTTGTTCTGCACTCTCATCTCTTCAAACCCACCATGGCCGGACCCACCATCACCAAGCCAGGTCGGAGCCACTTACCATTCCCTAACCCAAGTCCTCAAAAATTTCAACAAAATTCGCTTCCTTCCAATCAAGCTTCCCAGCGGCGAATCAGGTATCAAGGACGGGGTTTTGCTCAACTGGCGTGCTGATTTTGGCTCCACCCTCGACGATTGTGTCATTCTTGGCTCCATAACGATTCTTTGCTCCCCTACCAGTGCTGCCAATTTTGGGTATTTGTTGTGTTTGTGGGTGAAGATTGTGTGGCTTCACAGTGGGTTAGCGATGGAGATCGCGGTGGGTTTGTGGTGGGTTAATGGTGGAGATTACAGTTCTCTCTCCTTAGTTGAAGGTGGTAGTAGCATGGATTTTGCCGCCGTAGGTAGGTTGCTCTCTTCTCTCTCAGACTCTCACTCTCTGTGGATCGGTATGGATGGGTTATGATTTGATGTCGTATGTCGGTTTTTGATGGGTTGTGATTTGTGTGGGAGTGGGTTTTAGGTCGATGGGTGGTGGCGACGTGGTGTGGTGGTTGCTACGGTGGGGTTTGGGTTTGGGTTTTGGATTTGTTGTGATTTTCTAGGTTGATTTGGGTAAGTGCAATAGTGGTGGGGTGGTGGTTGTGTTGTTAATGATGGTAGTGGTAGGTGGTGCAGCAATGGTGTTGTTGATGATGGTGGTGGGAGGTTTTGTTGTTGGCTGTTTCTGATTTCTTCCCTTATTTTATTCACGAGCGTGTAAAAAAAAAAAAAAAAAAATTTATTAATCTCGTCAATTTCTCCGTTAATTGGTGACGGAATGGGGCTTGAAGGACTGAAATGAAGGGCGTTAATTGATTTAGGAACTAAAAGTGGTAAAAATAAAATGTAGGGACTAAAATGAAAAAAAAAAGTAAAAATATAGGGACTAAAAGTACATTTACGCATTTTTTTTATACTTTTTGTCTCACTTTTTAAAATTAAAATAAACACAGAATTAAGATGTAATTAGAATTTATTTTAAATTTTCAATTAAGATTCCACTTTAATATATTATACATTATTGGATTTTGTGATAGTACACGTGTACTAAAAAAAGCATGTATTCCTCATTGAAATGCCAAACCATCTTTTCGCCGGTAGGGAGCACAACCAAAAGTTAATAACTCCACTACGAAAATACCAGAAGTATCTTTGTCAAAAGGGATCCACAGCCACAGCCCACAGGCCTCGAAATCCACTAAATTTGTACTGGCTTGAAGATAAGTTGTTGTGGAAAACGTGAGAATTATTATTTTATTTTTTTATTTTAATGTTGTTCTAATAATGTTGTTTAAGTATTTTTAACATAGATGAGAGTATTGTAGAAATACGTGTTGTGTTATTTAAACAAAAAATTATTATTTAAACAACACAACCAAACATACTCTAAGTATTTTTAACACAGAGAGAGAGAATAAGGTTTTAAAAAAACTAACAGTAGTGTATATCGAAAAGAGTTTAACTCTTAGATATATAGCACAGACTTTAGGAGGTGTTTAGTACATGTACTTAAACAACATTTTTTAGTTTTTTTAGAAATATGTGTGGATGAAAAAGTATGTAGAAATGCGTGTAATGTTGTTTAAAAACTAAAAAATTATTGTTTGAAAACATGTACCAAACACCCTTCTCTTTAACTCATACTTATTTTTCAATGTGAGATTAACTCACTGATTATTTTTTTAGAATACTAAGGGCCCGTTTGGTAGAAAAGTTTGAGTAGTGTTGTTTGTAATTTTTTGAAATACGTGTGAATAAAAAAGTGTATAAAAATATATGTAATATTGTTTAAAAATTGAAAATATGATGTTTAACTACTCTACTAAACAGGGCTAAGTATTTTTAACGCGAAGAGGATGAGACTGATAGCTACAGTTTCTTGCTTTATAAAACCGTCTTTCTTTTCCCTAGTGTACTAATTTTGATATTTTGCTAACTTTATGGGCACTTGGTCATCCTATGAACTTGGTCATGTCATGTAGTCTAAGAATGCACTTGGTCATCCTATGAACTTCCACTGTATCCATTAAATTCTACATAAGTGATAAGACCTGAATTTATGGGTCATTTGTCTCCAATCAAATCAATAGTGGTACCGGAATGTGATAATTCACATCACAAAAATGTGGTTATCTCAAATTCCTGTTATACAATGGAAGAAGATTACGGAGACAGGTGAGAAAAAGAGAGAAAGAGAAAGAATGTGAAGATTGGTGAAAAGAGTGACGAATTGGGTGCTAATTTTTTTTTTTTTAACACTAACAAGATTTTATAATGAAATTACAGATTTATCCATTCGTTAAATTAAATGATTTTGTTAAATATTAAAAGAAATTGTAATTATATTTGGGTCCCTTTTATGTTCAGATTAATATCAATTTTAGTTTTTAAATTTTAAATTTTCAATATCATCTTTTTAATGTTTGATCCCATTGTCAAAGGTTTCTTTCAATTCCGTAAAATTCACTTTTGTTAGATGTCGCATAACAGTGATGTAGCTTTAACATGAAACACTATATGAAAAAATATATATATTGTAGCGTAACGAACTGGTACACAGGGCCCAATAAGTCCACTGCAATATGTATTTGTAGAGAGTGGGCTTAAGAATTAGATTCGAATGATGAGGGCTTCGTTTTTCCTATTCTCAAAGACAAACTAAGAAACAGTTTTAGAGGAGTTAAAAACTCCACTACGAAAATACCAAAAGTATCTTTGTCAAAAGGGATCCACAGCCACAGCCCACAGGCCTCGAAATCCACTAAATTTGTACTGGCTTGGAGATAAGTTGTTGCGGAAAACGTGAGACTTTTTTTTTTTTTTTTTTTTTTTTTTTTTTTTTTTTTAACAATGTTATTTAAGTATTTTTAACATAGATGAAAGTGTTGTAAAAATATGAGTTGTGTTGTTTAAATAAAAAAATTGTTATTTAAACAACACAACCAAATAAGCTCTAAGTATTTTTAACACAGACGGAGAGAAAGAAGAAGGTTTTAAAAAAATTGACAGTAATGTATATCTAAAAGAGTCTAATTCTTAGATACATAATACAGACTTTAAATCTTTTTAATTCATACTTATTTTTTAAGGTAGGATTAACTTACTGATTATTTTTTTAGAATACTAAATATTTTTAACACTGATACCAAAAAAGAAAGAAGATGTTTCTCAAAAAAAAAATAAATAAAAAAAATAATAATGAGACTGATAGCTACAGTTTCTTGCCTTATAAAACCATCTTTCTTTTCCCTAGTGTGCTGTTAATTTTGATATTTTGCTAACTTTATGGGCACCACTAGTCGTGAATGACTCATTGTCATGTCATGTAGTCTAAGAATGCACTTGGTCATCCTATGAACTTCCACTGTATCCATTAAATTTTACATAAGTGATAAGACCTGAATTTATGGGTCACTTGTCTCCAATCAAATCATTAGTGGTACCGGAATGTGATAATTCACATCACAAAAATGTGGTTATCTCAAATTCCTGTTATACAATGGAAGAAGATTGTGGAGACAGGTGAGAAAAAGGGTGAGAGAAAGAATGTGAAGATTGGTGAAAAGAGTGACGAATTGGGTGCTAAATTTTTTTTTTTTTTTGAAACACTAACAAGATTTTATAATGAAATTACAGATTTATCCATTCGTTAAATTAAATGATTTTGTTAAATATAAAAGAAATTGTAATTATATTTGGGTCCCTTTTAGAGCATCCGTAGAAGATGTTTCATAAAAAATGTCATTTTGACACACCAAAAGTCTACTTTATTATTTTACTATATCATTTTACAATATCTCATTTATCAGATATTTTATCATTCAATTCTATACGTTAAAATAATATTTACTACACATTAAAATAATATATTATCTCCTCCTCATTATCATCAACAACATCAACGGCACAACCACCAACCACCAATATCCACTGCCGCAATAACACCGACAGCCACCACCAGCCATCACCCCCATAGCCCACCACCACCACTGCCACTGTCGCTGCTCATAGCCCACAGCCCACCACAAGCCAGATCAACTGAACCACCACCTGCCGCCTACAATTTAAAAAACAAACACAAAATCCATACCACCCCCACAGCCTACCATCACCCATAGCTCACCCATCATATCAAAACCCACCATCACCACCACTACAACCCACCTCTAATGCAAACCAACCACCACAATATTCACCAATATCAGATCAACCTAAATTGCAGCAAAAAAAAAAAAAAAAAAAAAAAAACCCCAACCAGAGAGAGGCAGAGTGAAAGGTGGATAGAGAGGAGAGGGAAGAGGGTGGGATCGACGGTGGCCTCGGGGTGACATCGGCCGTGACTAGAGAATGTGAGACCCTGAGTGAGATCGGCTAGATCGAGCGTGGTTGAGTGATATTGACGGCGGCTGACGATATTGATAGCAGCTGGACGAGATCGGCGGTGGCGGCTTCAAAGGGTGAGAGAGATTGAGAGGAATCGGTGAGAGGAACAGAGGTAAGAGAGAGGGAACCGGTGAGAGAGAAAAGAAAAGAAAAAGTGAAGAGAAAGGAGAGAGAAAAGAGAATAAAAAAATATTAAAATTGTAGGGACTGGGTCTGAGCACTTCTGCTGTTAGAAAAGTGGATTCAGGCCCAACTAGTCCAATACAATAGATTTGTAGAGAATGAGTTTAAGAACTAGGCCTTAGTGAGGATGGCAACGAATAAACATGGTTATGAGTAAACTAAGTAGCAAGAAAATGGGCTCTAAGTGTGAAAATCTGTCCTGGACGCTGGTTCGAGGAGCTATCTTGTTTTTATTATTTTCTCAATGCTTGGTTACAGAGGTTACAAAGATGATACAGGTTGCTGCCGTGTTTTCTCCTTCTAATCTCCCCTCCTCTTTCTGGAGGAGTTCTTTACATTATATACCCTCCTTCGGTTGATCTTAGCCCTCCATTTGTTGATCGTGCAGGTCACTTCTTGAGCGTCTATCCCATCAGCTGCTGTCCCAAACCTTCTGTGAGTTGCAGCAACCAAAGTAACACTGTTCAGGCGTCATTTCCTCATTAATGCGACCAGAACGTTAGTTGTGGGCATTTAATGTGGAGGTGACAGCTTCTCCTGGAATTGCTCCTCCTCTAGGCTCCCATGGCTGACCCGCTGTACTGGTCTTTTTCTTGGGACGCTCTACGAGACTGCCCTTGATGGCGTGCTGCTCTCCCTTCCTATGATCTCGGTTCGCCGAGAACATGGTTGTTCTCGGCTATGCTCCTTGGTAGTTAGGATTTCCTTCATTCGTCCTCGGGCATTTCTTCCTCCTCGGCATGGGCCTTAGGCTTAGTATAAAGTGGACCGGGGTGGCCAAATTCTTTTGACCCCACAATAGCCCCTCAAAATCCTGCTGTCCGGATCCTCGGATGGAGATGAGGGTTTTGATGCCCTCGGGCCTATGTCATGGCTTGTCAAGTCTTATCCTTTGTCAGTGCCAGAGCCTTTCCGCTTGTCCAAGGCACGTTCCTGACACTTCGGTATACGGAGCGCGTCCTCATTAAATTCTGGCGGCTCTGTGCTCCCTACGTTCAACGGTGTGATGGTGATCCAATGGTGAGGATTTCTTTAACTTTATGGGCGGGAAAACCGGCACGGTTATTTTTAATCGAGGGTATAAATGCCCCTTCGAACTGATTCGCCTCTTTATTTTCATATTCAAGAGTTCTTGCGCACGTCTCCTGAGTTCTATTAAATCTCCAGCCCAACTCGCCTTTCTTTTCAATGTAAAAAGCCTGTCCGATGAGTTTTTCCTCATTTCTGTAAGTTTCTACTCTCTCTCTGACTCATATTTTCTCCCCCCTAAGTTTCTTTTTCTTTTGTTCCTCTCTTTCTGTTGTCCTTCCCTGAGTCCTTTAGCCGTTCCTAGGGATGGGTAGGTTTAAGAAGTTGGTTGAGTCTGAAGAGGCAATGGAGAAATTCATTGCCGATTATAGGATTCCTAATGACGTAGGCTTGAGATACTGTGAGGAAGGGGAATGGCTTTTTAGGAAGGAAGATGGTGAAGTGGTGATTCCCATAATCGCCTTCATTGAAGGTGGTATGAGAATCCCCATGGGACCGGTGATGAGGGATTATCTTAGGCATTTTTGATTAGCTCCTACCCAGTGCGCCGTCAATATGTTTAGGATCCTGGGTTGTGTGAATGTTTTAAATGAGAAAATGGGGTTGAGGTTGACCCATCACGATGTAAACTGGTGCTACAACCTCCAACACTTAAAGGGTAAATCCTACTATATGAAAACGAGGGACGACAAGGTTTGGCTTATTCAGTGCCTCCTAGAGTCTAGCAAATGGCTGAATAAGGACTTTCTCATCATGTTAGGGAGGTGGCACAACGGCCTTCCTTATCTGACAGAAGAGGGGGCACCAGGTGGGGTATTCAGAGTAGGAGAGGATTGATCTTTTGCATCGTCATAGTTTGTACCATTTGGCTACTAATGCGGATGTACTTTTTTTATTTTTTTTATTTTATAGATCCACACGCTTTTGGCCGACACTTTCACTTGGTCAACTGGGAAGATTTAGCAACCATCCTCAGGGCGGAGGTTTTTGTGAACGAAGCTGATAATCAGGTCAGAGCCGCTCACAATATCCTCGGGTACGATCCCATACAGAAATCATTCTCGGCTCCGAAGTATGTGATCAGAGCCAAAGATCCTCGGTTTCACAGAATCACCATAGCAGAACAAGGGTTCTTGATTCCCGAAGGATCCCCTGTTCCAGAAGGCGCTCCGTTGGCAGGTCATTCCTCGTCCCCTCAAGTGGTAGAGGCCGAGGACGATTTTGGCGTATTTGATCAAGATAATCTGTTGGAGGATCCCTCTAGTGACCCGGGCGACCCCAGTTTGACTGAAGCGGACCTCTCGTCAGTAGGGACTTCTTCCCAGGCCGAGATGGGTTTTAAGAAGAAACCCTCAACTGACCTGCTTGACCTGATTGAGGGCTAGCTGGGGAGACCACAGCCCAAGCTCCCTCCTCCTCCCAAGTCTCAACCTGCTCAGACTAGGTCATCCTCCACCCAGTTGAAGTCGTCATCGCCACGGCCCAAACTTCTTCCCCCTCCCCAGTCGAGGAAGATGCTTATGCCTTGGGAGTGGATGAGACACAGGCCATTCTCAAGGCTCAAGTACCTAGGGTGTGCAGGCTCTATTGTTTCCAGGTTTGGAATGAAGCCCTCAAACAAGCTAGAGTTGAGGCTTCATCTGACCTTTGGAATGCAGAGAATGTATACTACCCTCCTGCCATCCGAGAGCCCGGCCTTCCTAGCTCTGAGGCTGGCACTTCTCCCGAGGTGGCTGAGGCAGGCCATCCTGACATTGCCCTTGCTTTGACTTCTTTTGATGAGCCCGCCAAGGAGGCCGAGCTGTCAAGGGTAACTGAGGCAGATAAGGGCCTTAGCCAGAGAGTACCCCAGGATGTTACAGAGCCACCAGCTGATGCCCAGGCCGCTCAGGCTAAAGAGACAGCTCTCCTTGTAATGCCTCTATAAGCTATTCCTCTGGGTGAAAGCCTCGAGGACCCTGAGGCCACTTCAAACCAGCCTTCTAAGGGTGCAACGCAAACTAAGTTAAAGAAATAGGCTGCCCCATTATCTCTTTTTTTTTTTTTTTTATTGTTGTAATGGAACGCATGGATTGAATATACGCAATTTCCCTCTTTGTGTGTTAATTGTCGTTGTAATGAGTTTTATTTATTCATATAACTTGTGTTTTAATTTATTTGTTATTTATATAACTTGCGCTTCAATTATTAGCTACACAGTCTCAACAGTGCGACTTGTTTTCCATTTTTGAAACAACGACCTAAATATGTAAAGTCCATAATGATAATTTTCACTTAGACTGTGATTAGCAATTGGGCCACTTTATTATTACGACCTGCTTTTGCTGAACGGACTATAAAAGGCACTGACCTTGTAACATGAATCTTATACCTCAAGAGTTGGTTATTATATTGGGTTTAAAAATGCTAAGCGTGTATTACTTATAAAGACAAACTTTTAGATCTCATACTTTTAAAATGCAAGTGTGTTTAGAAGTATGTTCCAAAAATTTATTGACCTCAAGGAAACAATTAGCTACCGACTAGGTTTCCCCATAGGTTTGAGTCCGAGTACCATGCAAGACCTTGGTTCTGTCTAACACTTAGCTTTTCCTTGAAGTAGTTAGTTTCCCCATAGGTTTGAGTCTGAGGACCATGCAAGACCTTGGTTCTGTCTAACGCTTAGCTTTTCCTTGAAGCAGTTAGTTTCCCCATAGGTTTGAGTCCGAGGACCATGCAAGACCTTGATTCTGTCTAATAATTAGGTTTTTCTTGAAGTAGTTAGTTTTCCCATAGGTTTGAGTCCGAGAACCATGCAAGATCTTGGTTCTGTCTAACACTTAGCTTTTCCTTGAAGTAGTTAGTTTCCCCATAGGTTTGAGTTCGAGGACCATGCAAGACCTTGGTTCTGTCTAACACTTAGGTTTTTCTTGAAGTAGTTAGTTTCCCCATAGGTTTGAGTCCGAGGACCATGCAAGAGCTTGGTTCTGTCTAACACTTAGCTTTTTTTTAAAGTAGTTAGTTTCCCCATAAGTTTGAGTCCGAGGACCATTTAAGACCTTGGTTCTGTCTAACACTTAGCTTTTCCTTGAAGTAGTTAGTTTCCCCATAGATTTGAGTTCGAGGACCATGCAAGACCTTAGTTCTGTCTAACACTTAAAGGGTTGCCAAAACGTAAGACATGTAATTAAAATGGACTTAAAAATATGAATTAGAGCAATGCATTTGTTAATAATAATACCTTTTCAGGTTATTTACATTCCATGGACGAGGTACAGCTTTTTCATCTAAGTCTTCTAAGTAGTATGCACCTATTCCTGCTACTGCGGTAATTCGGTATGATCCTTCCCAATTGGGTCCCAGCTTTCCCTAGGATGAGTTCTTGGCAGCCCCTACGACTTTCCTCAACACTAAGTCCCCTGGTGCTAATGGTCTTAGCTTCACATTGGCATCATGTCCCTGCTTAAGCTTCTGGTGGTAGTAGGCCAACTGGATTACTGCCTTTTCTCTTCGTTCATCGATCAGGTCTAGGCTCTTGCCCAGCAGTCCATCGTTATCGCCTGGAGTGAAGGAGCTAGTCCTCAACGTTGGGAAGCTTGTCTCTAGAGGGATAACAGCCTCGGCTTCATAAGTCATGGCAAAGGGTGTCTCTCCTGTTGACCGTCGTGGGGTAGTTCGGTAAGTCCATAAGACATGTGGCAGCTCCTCTACCCATCTTCCCTTGGCTTCATCCAGTCTCTTCTTAAGCCCAGTGACTATGACCTTGTTGACAGTCTCGGCCTGCCCGTTCCCCTGAGGATAAGCTGGAGTTGAGTACCTATTTGTGATCCCCAGTTCGCAACAATATCTTCTGAAGGCTTTGCTGTCAAATTGGAGTCCATTATCTGAAATGAGGGTTCGAGGGACCCCAAATTGGGTAACGATATTTCTCCAGATGAACCTCTTGGCATCCGCATCTCTGGTGTTGGCCAGTGGCTCAGCTTCAACCCATTTGGTGAAGTAATCTATGCCGACCAACAAATATCTCTTGTTTCCGGCTGCCTTGGGAAAAGGACCTACAATATCCAGGCCCCACTGGGCGAACGGCCATGGACTGGATAAGTGGTTAAGGACTCCTCCAAGCTGATGAATATTTGGGGCAAACCTTTAGCACTGATCACACTTCTTAACATACTCCAGGGCTTCCTTCTGCATCCCCAGCCACCAATATCCCTGAGTAAGGGCTCAGTGTGATAGAGATCTTCCCCCTGTGTGACTCCCACAGATCCCCTCGTGTAGTTCCTCAAGCAGTAATTATGCTGCTTCTGGGTGAATACACAGTAAATATGGCCCAAAATAGGAGCGCTTATACAGTTTGTGGTCCTCGGACGAAACGTTTCTTCGTATTCTTTCAGCCTCTGGCTTTTCTTCGGGCAGGGTGTCATCTTTGAGGAACCTCACTATGGGGTCCATCCAGCTAGGACCCACTCTAACTTCATAGATATGGATCAGGCCTATTGCCACCTCTCTTGCTCTATCCAAATGCTTGACAAGAATGGTTCGAGGCAGGCCCTTTGCCGAGGAGGTAGCGAGCGTGGCCAATGAATCTGCATGGGTGTTTCCACTTCTGGAGATATATGTCAAGCTGAAAAGACCAAAGTTTGATTGCAAGCGTTTGGCCTGGCTTAAGTACGTTTGCATCCTTGCTTCTCTAGCTTCCAATTCTCCCTTCACTTGGCCCACTACCAGTCTTGAGTCCGAGAATACCTCTACTGCTTTTCCTCCAATTTTCTGCACCATGGCCATTCCTTGTAACAAGGCCTCGTACTCGGCCTCGTTATTCGTGGCTGAGAACCCCAGTCTGAGGGATTTCTCAATTATGGTCTTCTCAGAAGATATTAGGA
This sequence comes from Notholithocarpus densiflorus, assembly GCA_030021035.2. Taxonomy (NCBI): domain Eukaryota; kingdom Viridiplantae; phylum Streptophyta; class Magnoliopsida; order Fagales; family Fagaceae; genus Notholithocarpus; species Notholithocarpus densiflorus. Next base: position 57,926 of record JARYZH020000813.1, read on the forward strand.
CTAGCCCCACTCCGGATCCCCTTTGATTTGCTGCACCATCAACGTACACCCTCCAACATGGGGGCCCTGGTATAGACACTGCTCCAACCGATTTTCCTTCCATGTTTCAATCCTCGGCTACAATTTCTACTGGTGGTTCAGCGAATTCAGCCATCAAGTCAGCTAGGACCTGTCCCTTTATGGAGGTTCGAGGCATGTACTTGATGTCAAAAGCTCGCAGGATTGTGTTCCATAAGGCGATCCTCCCAGTATAATCAGCAGTCTGAAGTACGGACTTCAAGGGCAGTTGAGTTAGGATAACCACTGTGTGGGCTTGGAAGTAATGGGGAAACTTTCGCGTAGCATGGACCACAGCTAGTATGGCCTTCTCCAAGGGTAAGTATCTGACCTCAGCTTCTTGCAGCGACTTGCTCACGTAATAAATTGGCTTTTGAAGGCCGTTGTCATCTCGTATTAGCACTAAGCTCACCGCGTGAGGGGCCACGACAATATATGCGTATAGGACTTCATCAGCCTCAGGACTAGACATGATAGGGGGTCGAGACAGGTATTCCTTGAGTTGCTGGAAGGCCGCAATACAGTCCTCGGATCATTCAAACCCTTTCCACTTGTTGATCAAGAGATAGAACGGTCTGCATCTATCTGCCGACCTGGAAATGAACCGATTCAGGGCTACAGTCATTCCAGTAAGCTTTTGAACCTCCTTGGCGTTTTGCGGTGGTTTTAAATCATTAATAGCATTGATCTGGTCAGGATTAACCTCAATTCCCCTATGAGTAATCATGTAGCCTAAAAACTTGCCCGATCCACGCCAAATGAGCATTTGGAGGCATTTAGGCGCAGCTTGTGCTTCTTTAAGACACCAAAGGCATTGCCGAGGTCTCCTAAATGCTCGGACACTACCTTACTCTTCACCACCATATCGTCGACATAGATTTTGATACTCTTGCCCAGCTACGGCTCGAACATTCTCGTCATCATCCTTTGGTAAGTGGACCCTGCGTTCTTCAGATCGAACGGCATTACTTTGTAGTGATAGTTCCCAGTAAGCGTCACAAAGACTGTCTTCTCTTGGTCGTCCAGGGCTAGTGGTATTTGGTGATAGCCTTGAAAGGCATCTAGGAAGCTCATCCGAGGATGGCTCGCTGTTGCATCCACCAACTAGTCTATTCGAGGCATGGGGAATGGGTCTTTTAGGCATGCCATATTTAGGTTCGTGAAGTCTACATAAACCCGCCATTTCCCATTTTTCTTCTTGACCACCACAGTATTGGCTAACCATTCGGGGTAAAAAACCTCTTTGATAGCCCCTGCACGCTTAAGCTTCTCCACCTCACCCTTAATTGCATCGGCATGCTCTCTTGAGGGGCGCCAGGGTGGCTGCTTCTTGGGTGTGATGGATGGGTTGATGTTGAGATGGTGACAAATGAAGGCTGGATCAATCCCCGGAGCATCACAGGCATCCCATGCAAACACGTCGATATTGCTTTTGAGAAGCTCAATCAACTCCCCTTTCTCCTGGGGAGGCAATTGAGCCCCTACTTGAAAGAACTTCTCCGAGTCACCACCGATGACCACTCTCTCTAGGTCTTCGCATTTTGCCTCCTCGGCGGTCGTATCAGGGGGCGACACCGGGTCCTTTGATTGCTATAAGTTCATCTCAGCAGAGGCCGAGGACTCTGCATCGAGCTGATGTGAAATGGCAGCCACCATACACTGCCTTGCCGTAGACTGGCAACCGCGGATTTCAAGAACCTGGTTTCCAGACGGGAATTTCACTTTCTGATGTAAGGAGGAGGCGACAGCCCCCAAAGTATGGAGCCAGGGCCTGCCAACAATGGCGGTATATGGAGAGTAGGTGTCCACCACGATAAAGTTCACCTCTACTCTCTCTGGGCTGGTCTGGATTGGCAGCCTAATCATGCCCTTTGGAATAACAAGCTTTCCGTCGAAACTCATAAAAGGAGAGCTGTAGGGCATCAAATCTTCCGGTCTTAAATTTAGCCCCTTATAGAGGTCAGGATACATTATCTCGGCAGCACTGCCGCCATTCACCATCACTCTTTTCACATCATAGTCTCCAATTCTGAGAGTGATCAGTAGCGCATCGTCATGGGGCTGGGTGGTTCCATCATTGTCTTCTTTTGAAAAATTCAAGACTGGGTGAGAATTCACTCTGGCCCTCTTCGGCTCTAGATGGGACTCCTCGGCAAGCAGCTGAGTCACAGATAGCACTCGTGAGGGACGTGTGCCTGTCCTTCCTAGTGCAGCCAAGATTACGTTGATTGTCCCTAGGGGTGGCCTTAAGGCATTATCCCTTTGGGGCTCCTGATGGGTCTGGCCCAAATGACCGCTGGAATGATGCAGGAGGTGCCTCAGCTTTCCTTCTCGGACTAGCTGGTTCAGATAGTTCCAGAGGTTCTTGCAGTTCTCCGTGGTATGCCCGTGGTCTTGGTGGTATTGGCAATAAAGGTTCTAATTACGCCTCATGGACTCTCTCGCCATCTTGTTCGGCCACTTCAAGTATGGCTCGTTCTTAATTTTCTCCAACACCCGATGTACCGATTCTTGGAATACAGCACTGACAGTCTATGTGCTGGTTGCTCCGGATTGCCCCACAAAATCTCTCCTCGGGCGGTTGCCGTTATGTCGGTCCGACCTAAAATCCCTCATCTCCTGAGGGATAACCTTCTCTTTTCCCTTTCCTTGCAGCTGGTCTTCCTCTACTCGTTTATACTTATCAATTCGATCCATCAGTTGGCGCACACTGGTGACGGGCTTGCCAGTCAGAGATTTCCTCAGGCCGTGCTCAGCTGGGAGGCTATTTTTGAAAGTGCTGAGGGCGACATCGTCACAGTTGCCGTCCATTTCATTATACATCTCCCAATATCTATCCGAGTAGGCCTTCAGAGTTTCTCCATTATCCATGGACAGTGACAACAACGTACTCAAGGGCCGAGGAGCCCTACTGTTTGTAACGAAGCGAGAGCCAAAGGCTTGAGTTAGCTGCCTATACGAATCTACTGAATTCGCCTTTAGACCATTGAACCACCTCATCGCCACTCCCCCCAAGCTTGAGGGGAAGACCTTGCACATCAGTGCCTCGTTTTTAGAATAGACAACCATCCTTTGGTTAAACTGGCTCACATGCTCCACGGGGTCTGTCTTGCCGTTGTAAGGAATGAAGGTTGGCTGCTGGAAACGTCGAGGAAGGACAACCTCCTCTATGTGGCGCGTGAACGGTGATTTGGAAAGTTGGTCCAATGCCCTGCTCATGACGTCGTTCCTCAAGCCTTTGGGATATGGGCTTTTACGTGTACGCCTCCGTTGGTGCTCTTCTTCTTCGAGAGAAGTTCTCACTTGGGGGGGTTCGCGATCTCCGTTTATAGTCATCATCGCCTTCATCACTGGAGGGCATGTTAGGACTAAAGTGAGACCGCCTTCGTCGTGAATGGCGCAACTCTCTTTTCAAATCATCTATCTCTCGTTGCATGGCCTGATTATCATTCTGCCCCTGAGATGCGTGGCTTCTGACCCCTTCTTATTGCATGGGCTGGTTGTTATTTTGTCTCTGGAGCACGCGACTCTTCACACGAGAGTGGCTGCTGCCCGTTTGAGTGGTGTGCACACTTCCCTCTCGAAACCTTCCATTCTCTTCATTTCGATCACGCTCAATATCGGGAAAGTTACCTTGTCGTGGGAATCCAGCAGGTTCAGGCTGGTGGGGACCTGCTTGATGAGGGTCTGGCCCTACCATGCTTGATTGTTACCCTTACTAAGACACAAGTTCTCCCCACAGACGGCGCCAATTGTAAGGACTGGGTCTGAGCACTTCTGCTGTTAGAAAAGTGGATTCAGACCCAACTAGCCCAATACAATAGATTTGTAGAGAATGAGTTTAAGAACTAGGCCTTAGTGAGGATGGTAACGAATAAACATGGTTATGAGTAAACTAAGTAGCAAGAAAATGGGCTCTAAGTGTGAAAATCTGTCATGGGCGCTGGTCCGAGGAGCTATTTTGTTTTTATTATTTTCTCAATGCTTGGTTACAGAGGTTACAAAGATGATACAGGTTGCTGCCGTGTTTTCTCCTTCTAATCTCCCCTCCTCTTTCTGGAGGAGTTCTTTACATTATATACCCTTCTTCGGCTGATCTTGGCCTTCCATTTGTTGATCGTGCAGGTCACTACTTGAGCGCTTGTCCCATCAGCCGCCGTCCCAAACCTTCTGTGAGTTGCAGCAACCAAAGTAACACTGTTCAGGGGTCATTTTCTCATTAATGCGGCCAGAACGTTAGTTGTGGGCATTTAATGTGGAGGTGACAGCTTCTCCTGGAATTGCTCCTCCTCCAGGCTCCCATGGCTGACCCGCTGTACTAGTCTTTTTCTTGGGACGCTCTACGAGGCTGCCCTTGATGGCGTGCTGCTCTCCCTTCCTATGATCTCGGTTTGCCGAGGACATGGTTGTCCTCGGCTATGCTCCTTGGTAGTTAGGATTTCCTTCATTCGTCCTCGGGCATTTCTTCCTCTTCGGCATGGGCCTTGGGCTTAGTATAAAGTGGATTGGGGTGGCCAAATTCTTTTGACCCCACAAAAATTTATACCAATTCTGTCCGTACTGTCTCATATTTGAGACGATACTGTAGCCGTGTGACATAGTTTTTGAGATTTGGAACATCTGATAAAACTCCGTTTTTGGTGTTTGGTGTGCCAAATGTGTCGTATTATAGCATTTAACACATTTAACACATATGCTATGGATGCTCTTATGTTTAGATTAATATCAATTTTAGTTTTTTAATTTTTAATTTTCAATATCATCTTTTTTATGTTTGATCCCATTGTCAAAGGTTTCTTCTGATTCCGTAAAATTCACTTTTGTTAGATGTTGCATAACAGTGCAAGCCCACGGCCCAAGATGTGTGGACCTTGATTATTTGTCCCCACATATATATATTTATTTATATTTTTATATAGTTAATCCAATATATATTATACCTAGTGTAGTTAAGGTTGTGTTCAAGTTATACTTGATGTAGTGTTTAAAAAAAAACATGTAAACAACAATAACATTTTCAAAATTTTAATTTAATAAAAAGTTATTAAGTTGTGTAATATTATTTAAAATTACAAGAAATATAATTTGATTATAATCCATATAAAATAAACAATATATATATATATATTCTTCTTTCCTCTTTTCTCTTTCACTAATTCATTATTGTTTTTTTTTTATTTTTTACTTTTTCTCCTTTTCAATTCCTGTATCTTCGGGTTGCACAAGTTTGATCGCCTATACTCCAACACCAACATCAAATTAGCAAAACCTCTATAGAACCTATCATTTTTTCTCTATTACTCACAATTTATCGCATGGGTGAATTGGGGCAAAAATTGTGCCATTTGTTGTAGCACTAGCGTTTTTCATTTTTTATCCCTCAAACATGTTTTTAACTAGCTGATTATAATGTTAGGTGTAATTAACATAAATTATGCTTTCGGTTTGAAAAAAACGCGACTACTTTGTACGAGTGCATATATATTATTATATATAAAAACTAATTGAGGCTTCAACCAATGAAGAAGTTAATTTCTCTCAACTTCCATATCTAAAAATAATAATTCCAGCCTAGCATTACCACATTCCAACCATGGCAATTTGTTTCTCTTTTATTTTAAATGGAAAGAGTTATTTATTTTTACATGTTATTCATGCATATTATATATGTGTTATTAGAAAAATACTGAATAAGAGAGAAATTTGTATGGGTAATGAAACCGACATGATGCAAATACATGACAAAAACACATGTCTACATCATACCGATTCCAATGCACAGTAGCTTACCCTTATCTCTATTGTTCAACCTACGTTGATACCATCAAACATTGGCCCAAATTGAGAAAAGAGGTTTTTACCTTTGTCTACACGGATACTAAATCATTGGTGTAAGTATTTGTATTTATCATCGTAGTTAGGAGAGACATAAATGCTAAATAAAATAATGAGAAATGTTAATGAGTGTCTTTTGGATAATTGTTAATAAACCATATTAAGGAAGTTTTAACACAAATTTTATGGAAAGAGAAATGATAACAACTAACCACCTGTAATTTGTTGTAAAAATATTGTAAAATTTTTGTAGACGTAACATCTCTCTTATAGAAAATATACAAAGCTGTCAACAACATTAATTATTTTATTATTTTTCCATAAAAACATTTGTAAAAATAGTCTCTAAACCAATGCCTTTAGAACATTCGTCAATATTTTTCTAAAATAATCTCTCATTTTACCATAATATAATGGGTATATCTTTTGCAATATATGGTAGCAGAACTTATAAAATACTAGAAATTTTTAAGCCAAAGAAAAAAGAAAGTTCTTTAACCGAATAAAAGCTTTTTAATTAATTACTTAAAAGTCGAAAATCAATAAATTATATATATATTTTTTTGAATTGGTTAAAAATACTATATGAATATCCCATTTCTCTACAGAACTCCCTCAAATTTCCTTCTATTGGGAGGTAGTATCCGGTTCAACTCTTATGGCAATAAGAGTTAAATCAACATAAATTTGTAAAATTAACCTAAAAAAGAAAAAAAGAAAAGGCAAAGGGTCCACATATATAACGTATGAAAATGATGCCAAAATAAAACATTAAAAACTTCATAAATTTCATTAACGTGTGCTCTAAAAACACACAATAATAAACTAATTTAAAAAAAAGTTTATCAAGACTCAAGATTCACATTAACCGAACCCAAGGTTCATATACAATCCAAGAATTGCATATTCGGGCCATCAAACCATTCCTAAAATTGCGTGCCAATGGTACTCAGCAATACACTTGGCAATCAATGGATGAGCGACAAGTCATTTCACCAAGT
>JARYZH020000814.1:0-64600 GCA_030021035.2 Notholithocarpus densiflorus
AAAAGCGCTAGCCAAATCTAGCGTTATACTTAGATTCCAAAAAGATTGGTAAAGTAACATTTAAGATTTCTCATAATCACTAATACAGTCCATATTGACCTTGTCGATCTAGACACACGTGCAACAAACAGTATCTCTAAGCCCCATGGCTTGCTAACTTGACTCATACACCATTTGTCACTTCCCAAATCCAATTGTATAAGTCATATACTCAGCATCATATGACTTATACAATAAAACAATGATTATTTTCGTAAAAAAACTAGTAAAATTACAATTATGACTTTTCTTAATTTCCTATATAGCCCAAATCGACCTAATAAATATCTAATGTGAGACCTGCACAACACGCTCATCTTAAAAAAAAAAAAAAAAAAAAAAAAAAAAAAATTAAAACAAGCTGAGCAATAGAACAAGGGTTTTTTTTTTTTTTTTGCCCATTAAGCTAATTTTGCAAACATTAATCATGTGACCAAAATTGAAACTTATTAGTCATGTGACCAAAACCTAATATGATAATTTTTTTTTTTAAAGTTTCTAGTGGAACTTCAGATACTCAAATTCCGAATGTTGTTTTAATTTTAATCACATAACTAATATGTTTGCAAAATTAGCTTAACGGGCAAAACAACCCTATAACAACCTAAATTTGAAAACGGAAGAGAAATAGAAATAAGGGAAATGGAAAATGCAAACCAAGAAAAAAAAACAAAAGTCAAAATGAGTGAGATGAATACCTTATTGAAAGCGAACTTCAATTTTCATCTACAAATTTGAAGATGAAAATATTGTTTGGATGCGGGTTTAAGAAAGGAGTTTCTGTGATTTCGGGCCCGTTTGGTAAGAAATTTCTAATAATGTTGTTTGTATTTTTTTGAAATACATGTGGTTGAAAAAATGTGTGAAAATACGTGTAATATTATTTAAACACTGAAAACTATTGTTTAAATAATGGTAACAAACAGGCTCTTCATTTTCATGACTGGTGTGGTGGGAAGATTTTTTATTTTTTATTTATTTCTGACCGAGGGATTTTATTTTACACTACGGTAGAGTGTACTGTAACGCTTTCAAGTGCTGCTGATTGTAGAACCTTGATCATCATCTGGGACACTTTTGCTGGCCCAAAACTAAAAGACATGGAGAGGAGGCCCAACTTATTAGTTTCAGACCCTGCCCGCCAATGTTGTGGAACATTGGAACTCACCAAAACTATTGAAGCAATGTTTCCCTCTCTCCTCACATCAATGGTGTATTTTGAGGGTAATCAGTCTTCCAACCTAGGATGCATGGGTATGGATACAATTACGAATGTGGTACAGGTACGGGTATGAAGTTATGACATTTCTTGAAAAACCTAGGGTACGATTTTGTATTAATTACTTATTAAATATATTTTCTTATTATTTTTTAAATATATATTTTTAAGCATATATTTTTTATATATTGTTAAGCACATATCAATTTAAAAGCAATAATAGATAATAAAGTGAATTTATAGCCATTAAATGATGTTTAGAATACAAATCAAGATCTAAAAGTGTAAATAAAATATAACAAGATAAGTGTTTAACATTTACATACCTTTTTGCTAAAAAAAAAGAAAAAGAAAAAAGGTAAGCGTTCAACATAGAAACCAATATATAAAAAATATAAATAAAAAGTTCTTACTAGTTTGGGCTATTTCCCACTATCAGGAATTGGGTTAGAATAGCATCACAGACGTATTAGTACGTATGTTATAAGTATTTGGTATGATGCCAATACGATACGTATCAGATACGAGTACATTAGCAAAAATGGAGTATTCGTGCATCCTAACTTCCAACATATTCATCAGGAAGGGAGTGCCTTTGCTTATGTCTTAGCTAATATTAATAAGGCTTCAGAAGTAGAGGATTATACTGTATGGATGGAGTCAGACTCGTTTGCAAATGCAGACTAGTTTCTGCTTGATTAAAAATTACAGTCTTAATTCTCGCAAAGAAAAGGTGTATTTTAATAGAATCCACCATCATGTTCCATAAGTAAGCATTACTCCGGATAATTACTCCGAAGTCACAGACCTATGTCTCCATTTGATGATGATTTGGTAAGCTGTAAACCCCAACGTTTTTTTTTTTTTTTTTTTACTAAAACCAAATTTTAATTGGAAAACAGTATATAAAATCTTATATGTTGTACCCATTTACATCGAAACAAATGAAGCTTACAAATTGTTAACAACTCACTTATGCATTGAATTGCTTACTTTACCATGACCAAAGTGTCTAGTAATGTATACACTGAGCTGATAGGTGGTGAACCATTCTTGGGTTTATAGATAGCAGTTTAAAGCACCCCTAGCCGCAATGAATTAAGGGAACAAAAGAAAGAACCACAATCTCTTAATGTGTGCAAGGTATCTCATGCAATACATGTATACCCTTCTCACAAATTGTAGGTCTCACAGGACTATATAACATACTGTGAGACTATTGTGAGATGGAGACATTGGTTGCATACTACAGGCTACAAATGGCAGCCTAATGCTGCAATATGATGGATTAACATTTTAACAAACAAAACCAGTCCTAGACTCCATTATCTTCGACTCATCACAGTAATACAGCATTTGCATTTGGCTACAAATTCAGATGCAGAGGCCATGGGAACATAACATAAAAGATGCTTCACACCATAACATGATTTATAAGGTCTCAATGAAACACAGATGACTTGAACAGGGTGAATAAGTAGATCAAATAAAATTCCTAGTTCAACCAAAAAAACTCAAAACTTTTCTTTTTCTTTTCCTCAACAACCAAGCATAGCTTTATAACTTGAGGACCCAAATTCAAATCCTATCTATAATCTATTAATAGTTAAATGAGTAAATTAACTGTGATTTAAAATAATATCAGAACATGTCATGGCCATCAAACAAGCAATCCTAAGTTCCTATCTCCATTTAGTCTACTGATAGTTAAAAGATGATTAAGACTCAGTTTAAGGTATTTTGCTGCTTGAAAGCTTGGTCTAAAAGTCAGTCTACAAAAATCAATCTCATTAGCTCAATTTTCATCCTTGATCAGTTAGGTCGATGATTCTCTACCATCCAGTTGGGACAAACCAACTCTAAATTACCATAATGCACCATTTACTATCTTCGCAAAGCAAAAACTTGCATTGATTCTTAGTTCTTAGAGTGACAAATAAAATGCTAATAAATATATAAGATCACCCCAGTACATCCTTCTTTTACATTATTATTATTTAGTAAATCTACTCTTTAAACCAACATTATCAGTCCAAGTTAACTATACATAGATCAAAGAAAACCCAATTCCAAAAAGATAACTACTGAAACTGAATTAAGCCATAGGTCAAGACCGCATTCAATAAGCAAAAACCAAAGCCAACAAAATGTGCAAAACCTTATAAACAACTTTTATAACCACTTTTTATTTTAATTTCCATTTTTCCAAGTGCTACAAAATTCTATCAAGCTATGAAGTATATACTACAACTACAAGTACAACAACAAAGTCTCAGGCCCAAAACTTTAGAATCGGCTATGAATGCTCAACCAGACCAATAGGGTTCAATCACATGCATTCAACAAGCTATGAAGCATAACATGGGAATGAAGCTTGTTATATAATTATTTCTTACCATTTACTTATGAACCCATTTAAGCTTTTATCTCCTCGCCTTCGATTAGAAATTGATTTCAAACAAATAGTTTAATAGACATATAAGTTAAAACCTCACCTAAACTTCTAAACTAATCTTATTATCAATGCACTCGTCATACCAACACTATCAGTCCAAGTTAACCCTACATATAGACCAAGTTAAACCCAATTTCAACTAGGCAACTACATGACCCGAGCTGGACCAAAGCACAAAATAGAATTCAAATAAGCAATTAATGAAGCCAACAAAAATATATAAAACCACATAAACAACTTATACAACTACCGTCTTTAATATATATACAGATGTCTGGTACTAAACCAAATAATATAGGAGGGTTCATAATCAAATTTTGCTTTATCTTTTCTAAAAATATTATTTTTTGTCCCTGTTATTATCTTATTTTCTACCACAGTTAAACGGTATTAGAGCTTATCATCATTGTTTCATGTTGCTGAAAGCATACATGATAATAATTGAAGCTCTTTGAACATTTTGTGTTTTCTGTTCCCCATTGCTTAAATGGAAACTACTGCTAGAAATTTACGAAAATATTCTGCTGGCCACTGTCATCTAGCTTGAAGAATGTCTCCATGGTAGTTTTTCCTTTTCCCTGCCACTGTAATTATTGATTTTAAGGTGCGGTTTGGATTGAGCTGCAAGTGGCGTCCACGCATTGCGTTTTCAGTTTTTTTTTTTTTTTCCTGAACAGTAAAATCACATAATTTTACTGTGCAGGGAACAAAAAACACTGTTTGTACCCTGTTTATGTACTGTTCATGTACTGTTTATGCACTGTTCACAGGTCCCACAATACTATTCACACATTTAAAAATTATTTTGCTACAGTATTTTCAGTTTTCAGTTTCAGCAACAATAAGTTCAATCCAAACGGACCCTAAATGCACCAACAAAAAATAGAACCCACATTGCTTGAGGACAGAATAGAAGTATAGAGCTGAAAAACTATAAGCTGCATTTCATAAATCCAATTTTTTAGTAACTACATTTCATGAATCCAAAAGCTGATTCCAATACCAGTGCCTTTTGTTACTACAGAATTCATAGACAATGCAAAATACATTTGAGCCCCTTCAAATTCCATTGGAGTACCTAAATCTACCTTAACGCGCACCAGCTTTGATTGCAGAAGCAACATGTATCACCTAATGCTCCAATTGTGTTTCCAGGTTGCAAAATGTAACATGATATTTAAGATTAGCTATTTGCTTAGCACCTAATGTACTTTATAAACAGGGAGAAGATTATGGATCATCTAATTCTACCAAGCTAAAACAGCATTTTGGCACACATACCAGAAAGCCTTCCAATGGCCTACTCCCTCCAAATTAATGTATTTGGCAAACCACAAAACTAATTCAATATGGTTCTGAAATATTCCTAAAACCATTTAAACTCTAAATAGCTTTCCATTATATTCCACTTGTGCAAACCACATAGTAACCATGTCAACCATTCCCTGACATTACTCATTAAATCATAGGCTCGTTTGGCCCTATGATTTAGGGACAAAACAGCAATTTGGCTTTACTCTTTTATAAGAAAATTACAATTTTAAAACCAGGGAAAAAGGAGGCAGGCTACCCATGGGGTGTTTTTCCCCCCTTATTTTTTTGTAATATATAGTTTTTCACACCAACATTTTTCACAAACTTTACAAATTAAAATAACTGTATTTTGAAATTGCAATTGTAACTCAATCAGACACTAAAAAAGTAAATATCACTATTTTATATAATCAAAAATTATATATAGATACTCATTTCAAATTTCAATCACCATTCAGTGGTTGGAATTCTAATCAGTTTAGAGGAAAAACCTTTATTAAAAAAAATGAACAAGTAAAAAAAAAGAAAAAAAGAGAGAGAGAGAGTAATAATTATTTAACATACCTATACCCATGTAAAAATTTCAAGGCAAAACTAGTTCAAAATCTTCTAGAGATTGATAAAAAAGAAAACCCAGATCAGGAAACATGTGTAAAATCAAAAGATCCCTCAGAATGCCTAGTATCTACCTGGCAGCGCATGGAACCATGGTTCCTCAAACCTCTGCAACAAGCTTGCAAAAGGGAGCCCCATGTTTTTTTCTTTTTTGTGATATAAATTCCATGCACCATTTTCAGATTACTAAACTTTTCCTCATTGGGATACAAAAATTGTAAAGCATCAAACTTTACCATAAGATATACATCAAGGCTCAACACATTTCATATACATAATATATATATATATATATATATATGGAGAGAGAGAGTGAGAGAGAGAGAGAGTACCATTGGAGCTATGTCTCGTGAGTGTTATGAAGCTGTTTCGCTGCTGGGGTTTGTTTTGTTGCGGCTATGACAGTGTGTTTAGCCTTATATATGCTGATATGCATACACTCGGATTTTATTAAAAAATAACTATAAAATCCAATTTATATTATTAGTTAGGTAACGTTTCAAACATATTTCATTTCTAACAAATCAGAGTTCAAAAGACTCGATTTTGCTCTGAGAAAATCGAGTGTGAGACACTCAATTTCCAAGTGAGTATGGAAATTGAGTTTCAGACACTCGATTTCCAAGTGCAAATTCACTGGGCAAAATCGAGTGCAGAGAACTCGAATTGTTAGAAACTAAATAAGTTTAAAACGTTGCTTAACTAATAATATAGTTTGGATTTTATAGTTATTTTTTAATAAAATCCCGCGAAGTCCACTGGGGACTAGTGGGGAGAGAGTATACGAGGGTGTGTGGTTTTATTTCTTAAAGCAGGGGTGTTTGAAATGAATTTAACATGTGTTGTTACTATTGTAAAGGTCAAACACTTCTTACAGGACAACAAAGTTTGCCACAACTTGCTAAACTAGTCGATGCATTACACGACAATCACTTATAGATAAATCACCATTTTTTTCTTGATTAATAGCAGAATAAGAGTCAACAATGTCATAATTATGACACAAATTAAAATTGTGTCCTTAAACTCTCTCTCGTAAGCAAAAGTTGTCATTTGGTAGGTATTGTATTTCCAGATTGATTTTGATTAAGTGGTTATATTGATCAAAGATAAAAATTATTCAAAGATAATATTGTTTTTATTGAATTAGTTAATTTAATTACAGGAATGTGTTTAGTTGAAAAAACTCAAGGTACCATATCTAAGAAATTATACATAATTTTTTCTTTTATATTTCTCTTTTTCGCATATGTACAGCTCACACATATATAAGAAAGAAGGGTAAAATACTATTTTGATCTCTAAATTTTACCAAAAGTTTTTTTTTTTTTTTTTTTCATTCTTAAACTTATGAAATTCATTTTTCGTCCCTAAACTATTGAAAATATTTTATTTATGTTCTTAAACTATACTAAAAATTTTTTTTTCATCCCTAAACTATTGAAAAAATATATATCTTTTTTCATCCTTATTTTTGCCTGTAAGTCTAAACTATTGAAAAAACTATTTACAAAATTTAGGAATGAAAAAATAACTTTTTAAAGTTTAGTAATCAAAATAGTATTTTACCTAAGGAAGAATCTAAAATAGAGATATAAAAGGAGGTTACCTAAATAATATTTTAATTGATATTGCATGATGATTCATGAAATTCTAAAGAGAAATTTATAGGAAGCTCCTTGAGGTATTAAGAAACAACAGTAACCCAAATTTTGTAGAAATAAGAACTCTGTAACATAAATACAATGGTGCCCAACCCCTTTAAGCCCTCTGGAGGGATCTCTGCAACAGTGACTAGTGAGAAAAACTCCTCCTTTGCATCTTCTTCATCATTTCTGTTATGCACAATGCGGACACAAACTCTCCTTGGCACACTCTGAATCCCATGGCTACAGATATGCTTGTTATTTGTTAAGCTTAACAATCAACATCCACTCTGACATCAGTTGTTCCCATGGCCTTTTGGGCAAACTTCCTGATTTCCTTTATGGCCTTTGGAGCCTTCTTCTTGAAAGTGCTGCACATTGGATTGGCAAAATGGAAAGGTTACTTAGAGTTGTCCAAACAACAATCCATTAGCTAACTGGGATACATCAAAGAATCAGGAACAAATGAAGCCTTGTAGAGTGGCATCTATTTTAAGATTATAGTTTCTCAATGAAGCTAATAATAAAGAGCTTAAGGATTGGCTTGACAAGGTGTTATCTACATGTGTACCAAAAATGACATCCAACTTTTAGTGATGTGTATCTATTCAAGAGAAAAATTAAGAATTTGACAACTCCCACACTTTAAAAAGAGGTGAGGTGCACCTAGAAACACTTTGTCAAGGATTGGCTTGAGAAGGAGTTACTAGTTCTCTGGCTCTTAACATTTTTTTTTAATAGAATCATTCTGAAATACTTTCAATCAAATCATGATCTAAAATTTTTTACGACATTATGGATGTCTGGTGGCAAAGACTCCATCCACACAAACAAAGGGTAAGACAACCAAGCTCTCCTAGCCAAGGCAAGGGCAACATTGTTGCCATTTCGACGCACATAAGAGAAACTAAAAGTTTGCAAGCTATTAACATTAGACCTTACATCTCTGGCTCTTAACTTGGTATTCAAAAATTTAGACAAAAACTAACCACCTTCCAAATGCTACCCCTAGTGTACGTATAGACTCTATAAAATTCACCCTAGGGGCCTAATCAAGGATTTATATGTAACCCAACGATACTTAGTTCTGAACATGAAAGGCAAGGAACCCAAGATTACAAACACACAATATTTTCATGATTCAAAAGCATCACTACCTCTACAAATCTACAACACGAGTCCCTTGATATTATTCACCAGAGAGAAAAAATATTTACCACCAAATCTACAGCCATTTTTTTAGCACTAACCTTTCTCAACTAAAACATTGATACTGTTGCTGTCATTCTTGTTATGATCATCATTCTAGTTGGTTGTTTGCACTCTTGACAGCATCAAATGCTTGGAACGGAGAATGTGGGTGTCATAGCAATAATATCCTGTGCGCACCTTGTGGTGGAGATAAATGGCGGGAACATGCTCAACAATCCAGTAATGTGACCCTTGTTCAGGATCCAAACTTTCTTCTAATTCTTTAGGCAAGTCCACAATTCTCAATACTTTGAGGTTTCTCAGATGTTGGATTCCAGAAGGCACCTCTTTTAGTAGCGGACTAAGCCCAATGCCAAGATCTTCAAGAAGAGGCAATGCTCCTTCATCTATCAACAATGAATGCACTGCATTTAAACATTCAAGGCATAGCTCCTTGAGTTTTGGAAACCCTCCTACCTTAAAGTGCAATTGCTCTCCATTGTATGCTTGGTATGAGATTATGAGCGTCCATAAGCTAGGTAGATTTTGAATGACTTCCAATGGGTCCTCATTCAACCTTGACCAAAAAATCATTAATTTAGCTAGATGCTGAAGCTTTGGAATCCAATTTGGTAACTTCTCTAAACGCCCTTTTATGTAGAGGCATTGGAGACATTGAGGTGGAGATGAAATGAATTGTAAATCAATTATCTCATCTTCCCTTATTGAGGTTATAACTAGTGATTGAAGGTGGTTCATCTTTTCAATAGAGGCACACAAAGCCTTCATGGTTTCCTTTGATACATTTTTTATGCCTAGCTTCCTCAATTGTCTCAACTTTCCCAACTCTTCAATTAGATCAACCCCTCCATGATTCAACTCCACAGTACATAACTTTTGCAAGTCCTTTAAACACCCAACCCCTTCTTGTATCTTTACCCCTTTTTCCCAAGCCAAACTGAAATCTATTTGGTTGTTGCGATGGTAGGCTATAAGATGGCGCAACTTACAAAGCATGTTAATCTCTACTGGTATATCAAACACTAGGGACTGCTTTAGATCTAGAGTCTCCAGATTTTGCAACTTTCCTATGGATTTTGGAAGCATTTTTACTTTGGTATTTCTCAAACTTAAATATCTTAAGTGAAATAAATTTCCCACATCTTCAGGAATGCAATCCAGTGGAGCATCTTCAAAATCCATTACTTTCAAAAGCTTGAAATTAGCACAAAAAGTATTCATATAGAACTTTGGCAATTCATCAAGATTGAACAATAAAAGAGAATGAATGTGAGTGTCCTCAAATCCCTTAAGTACAGCATATGAAACTCTGTCTACTGACATGCGTCGAGTTAGTCCTTCAAAGCTAGACTCGTGTTTTGAGAAATTATGACAAAAACTCAAATCCTTCATCTTTTGGAGGATGATCTCACGCAAGAGATCATGGAGTCGGCACTGTCTAACTCTTCCATCAGAGTAAACCTTAGATACTTGAACCAAGTTTCTGTGGATTAATTCTATCAAGTATTCTTGTGAAACTTGTTCTAGTGTTTTACCCTCAGTTTCTTTAACAAAACCTTCAGCTATCCATTGCCGAATCAATCTTCCAATATTAATAGGGTAGTCCTCTGGATACATACCAAGGTATAAAAAGCAAGATTTAAGGTTGTAAGGCAGGTCTTCATAACTTAGAGATAGAATCTTGTTGACACCTGCAAGATGGGGATTTCTTCCAAACTCTAAGCCAAGGCTATCATGCAAGTTTTGCCATTCAATGACAGTTTTGTCTTTGGTTGACAAAAGGCCACCAATAGCAACAATTGCAAGTGGTAATCCTTCACACTTCTTGACAATGTCAATAGACAAATTCTTCATTGCTTGGGGACACTGTCCTCCAAAATCAAATTGGAAAGCTCTCTTGCAGAAAAGTTCCCATGCCTTATTGAAAGGTAGTGCTTGCAACTCGTAAACATGAACAGGTGATGATTTTTTACAAAAACTAGCAACCTCCCTATTACGTGTTGTGATCAAAATTCTACCACCCATATGACTATCGAGTAAGGCATGTTTTATACCCTCCCAAAAGTCAATTTTCCATACATCATCAAATACAACCACATACCTCTTTTGCCATAAGTAATCTCTCAATTTATTGACCAACGACTCTTCTTCCATTGCGTCAATTCCCAATAGAGGAGGCTCCTTTCTGGAATCGCGAAATTGCTTTATTATGCTTCTAAGTAGATCCTCGATATTGTAAGATTGAGACACTGGGATCCAAGCATGACAGTCAAAGTATCCTCTCACCATTTGGTGGTCATAGACTTTCTTCACAAGAGTGGTCTTGCCTAGTCCCCCCATTCCCACCACCGAAACCACTGTACGATGAGACAATCCTTCTACCAACCAGCCAATCAATTCATCTCTAGGAGATTCAATTCCTACAACGTCCCTATCATCAAGATAAAGAGAATCCTTTCGAGGGTCATGCCACCTAACAATCTGAGCACCACTGCTTGTTCCTAGACCAGTGGATTGGAAGCCATATTTTTCACTTCTTTCCTTGATTTTCTGGAGCAATGCTTTGATCTTTTGAACTTTAACGGCTATTTCGTGGTGAGGTATTAGCATGGTAATCAAGCGAGCAGATTTTTGGAGGAAACTACTGAATCCATGACGTGGATGAGGATGATGATGTTGAGCCACGTGAAGCAAGTACTCATCCATGAAAACGTCAATGCGGAAAGCTACTTCTCTTACTTGTTTCACCCAAGTTTTGACACCCTCGCTGATGTCCTCCTCTGCTGCGGCCCTTGCATCTGCATCCTTGAGAAAGGATTGAATGCTCTCCAGTTCATCTTTGATGTCAGCTACTTCTTCATGGATGTCCTGTAGCAGTGTTGCTTCTCTGCTTAACAAGGAAATCAGCTTGTCGATAAGAGGGGATACTACCCCCTCTGCCATGTAGCTTATCTTCTTACTCCAACGTTTATTTCATCTGAATTTTTGGCTCCTCCCTGTGATCAGATATTGCCTGAGGTTGAGCTCCTGTAGATCAAATATCCACTCTATACAAAGAATAATTGCAGATTAAAAAATATAAGATAATGTATGAACGAGTCCACAGAAGATGATAAATGATGAACCTGCATTATTGATGACAAAAGCAATGACAGAAGTCTTAGCCGGTAAGGTGGACTACACCAGTAGTTACCTTTGTCAAGCTATTTGTCATGGTACACGCTCATTAAACTCATATGATTAAATATTGCTCTTTCTATTTGTTTATTACTATTGTGCAATTTAACTACGGTTACACCTTCCCTTACTGAAGTCAGCTTAAGTTTGAGACCTCACTACCTCAGCAATAAACCACCTCTTATTAGAATTTTCTATTCCCAAAATTCTCTCCCCTTCCTATTCCTCTCTCTGCTATTAGAATTATCTAAGTTCCTCAAAGCTGCATAATTGGCCTATTTTCATGACTTTTTGGTGAGTTCATTTCAACCAACCAGGTGGAAACTACAATTTCTTGATCTGCAGGATAGAGGTCATTGGACCTTAGTTTCAAACTTGAAAGTAGGCTTTATTTGACTAATGGCTATTTTAGAATGAATATAACTCTAATTCGATATTCTAACCCAAGAGATTCGATCAACTCACGGCTTTTCTACGAGACTACGTAATTCTCCACAAAAATTTTGAATGTACCAATTTGTTTTAGCTCAAGTCGAGAATTTAATCAATTAATAATAATAAAAAAGAGTAAAATACAAGTTTAGTCTATCAATTAAAAACTTTAGAATTATGAATTGATTCTTTATTAGATATAAACTAAACTAACCCATGTGAAAATGGGTGTAAGAAAACCAAAACTCACCAAAGTAACTGATGCTTTCTGCACAGGTCACCCAACACAAATACAGAACCAAACTTATCCAAGCTAAGATTTTGGCACAAAACTAAAACAGCAGAAATGGAAAATGCAAACCAAAAAAAATAAATAAATAAAAAGGAAAATGAGAGAGAAAAATGCCTTAACGAAAGCAAACTTCAAATTTTATCTATAAAAGTAGAATGAGCTAACGGCATTCCCTTCATTAAAATACACCTCTAGTAAAATACACCATTGATGCGAGGAGGGAACATTGCTTCAATAGCTTTGGTGACTTCTAACGTTCCACAAAGTTGGTAGTTGGTCTTCCTCACCATGTCTTTTGGGTTATAGCAGAAGATTCCTTGATGATCGAGGGTCTACAATCCATGGTTTAAAGCTTTAGTGTAGGATCATATTGTACGGATGGAGTCACTTCCTCTAGATATTGAGTGTATTTTGTTTGCTGATGCATGCTAGTTTTTACTTGATTAAAATTACAGTCTTGATTCTCAAGGAAAAAATGAAAAGAAAAAAAGTACATTTTCTTGGAATCGACTATTATGTATACATCTAACATCTGAGCTGTTAGGTGGTACACAATTCTTGGGTTTATAGATAGGAGTTCAAAGCACCCCTAGCCTAGCCACAATGACTAAAGGCTGGTTATATCCTTTAAAGTGGCTGATGAAACAGGGAACAAAAGAAAGGAACCACAACCACCTCTTATGCGTGCAAGGTATCTCATGCAATACATGTATACCCTTGTCGCAAATTGTAAGTCCCACAGGGCTATATGACACAATGTGAGACTATTGTGAGATGGAAACATCAGTTACATACTACAGGCTACAAACAGCAGCCTCATGCTATAATATGATGGATTAACATTTTAACAAACATAATCAGTCCTAGACTCCATTATCTTCAACACATCACAGTAATACAGCATTTGCATTTGGCTACAAATTCAGAAGCTGAGGCCACGAGAATATAACATAAACTATGTTTCACATCATAACACAATTTATAAGTTCTCATTGAAAGACTAATAACTTGAACAGGGTGAATAAGTAGATAAAATAAAATTCCATAATGCTTCTCTCTCCACTGGAGATAGTCCCCAGAAAATCCAAAGCCAAACAAAAAAAATCTCTGAAACAAGTGTAGCCAAAATTGGAGCAACCTAACTATGATCTAGGGAAGTAGGCTAGTTTAATCTTCTTCCTCAATGACCTTGGTGCCCAATCCCTTTAAGCCCTCTGGAGGGATCTCTGCAACAGTGACTAGTGAGAAGAATTCCTCCTTCGCGTCTTCTTCGTCATTTCTCTTACGGGCAATGCGGACACGAACTCTCCTTGGCACACTCCTAATCCCACGGCTCCAGACATGCTTGTTAAGCTTAACATCCACCCTGACGTCAGTTGTTCCCATGGCCTTTTGGGCAAACTTCCTGATTTCCTTTATGGCCTTTGGAGCCTTCTTCTTGAAAGTGCTGCACATGGGATAGGCAAAATGTGGAAAGGTTACTTAGAGGTGTCCAAAAGACAATGCATTAGCTAACTGGGATACATCAAAGAATCAACAACAGCAAGGACAGAGAGAGAAGTAAGCAGAGGGTAAAACATAAAAGATTTTAAGAATCAGGTAAAGCCTTGTAGAGTCTAGAGTGGCATCTTTTATAAGATCAGAGTTTCTAAGTCTAGATTTGTACCAAAATGACTGCCAACTTTTTGCGATGTGTATACTCAGGAGGAAAGAAAGGAATTAAACAACTCCTTACACTCCCTAAGAATTGGCAAGGTGCACCTACAAGCACTTTGTCAAGGATCGGCTTGACATGGTATTCAAAAATTTTGGACAACAGTGAACAGTATTCCAAATGCTACCCACATTGTACTTATACTCTTATAGACACCCTAAAATTTACCCTAGGGGCCTAATCAATGAATTCATATGTAATCCAACATACTTAGTTCAGAACAGGAAAGGAAAGGGACCCAAGACTACAAACACACATGATTTCCATGATTCAGAAGCATCACTACCTTTATGAAGGTGAAAGGAATGTCAATATTCCTTGCAACACATAACAATACATTTCTTTGCATCTCTACAATACCTAAGTATCTCCAATTATACTAAAAATATACCACCACAATACACTAAGAAGTCAGGTATCATGATTCAGTGCACAGTTTAACCTTGATAAAGGAGAATCAGTCAGATAACAACACACTAATCACACTAAGAAGTTAATGTATACTTCCCATTTCAATAGATAAAACCTTCAAAGATTCATGATTTTTCAATGTATGATATAGGTCACCAATCTACAAAAATCATATCATCCCAGCAACACTCTAAACAATATAAATTTCTTTCACACCTAGAATATACTAGTTTCTAGTGCAAACATGTCCCATCATAATAAACAGAGACTGTGTATCATTGACACAAGATATTTACACCTCACAATACATTACTCTCAAATCTACAACACCAATTTGCAAAAATCAATCTCTTTTTCATTCACTTAATTCTCAGCAATCCAAATGAAACCCAATTGAGTCAAAAGAAACAACCTTGTTTTCTACTAGGAAATGAAAAAGAAAAAAAAAAAGATTCAAAATGCACCAAAGCAATAACCAAAAAAACAGCTTTGACCCATTAAATATAATCATACTTAAACCAGATCTAACCCATTAACAAGCACAAAAATGATGTAACACGAACTTACAGAAACACAAACACTTATACATAGAAAGATAGGGTTGTGTTACCATCCATGAAGGCGTTTGTGGAGGTTGATGGTGTACTCTCTGGTGACAACCTCTTCCTTTCTTCCTTTGCTGCCCTTGTCCACCATTTTTGCAGCTTTGGACTCTCTCTCTCTCTCTCTAAGCTCCAAAGCCTTGCTCTTACGGCTGCTGCTGCGAAGGAAAAACTAGGGCATCACACAGGAAATATATATAGTGGGCTATGTTTTATTGGTGTAGCCCCGGGCTTTCGGGAAAAGTACCGAAATGTCCTCTTATGTGGTTGACAAATAAAGTCATCGTGTGTTATAAAGCAGGGGTAATTGGGTAAAAAGGGGAAGATATTAAACGGTTTGTCGTTCCGATTTTTTATTCTCTTCATATAAGGAGCGACACCCAGTTTTGTATATTTTTGGATAAATTGATACTATCATTCTTTTTTTTTGCCTTTCTTTTTTGGGTTTTAGATGATGATTATCTATTGCATGTGCGAGTTTGGGAATTGTGGGTTTGAGTAGTGACGATACACATTAGTGTCCAAATCCAATAGGTCCCACATCATAAAGCAATGCGTGGGTTTAAGTGTTGGTGGGGTAATGACCACACCTGTAAATAAACCAAGTCATTCATAAAACAACTCAAGTTTGGCTCAATTCAAAATTCATTCATGTTGTTTGTTCATAGATAGCTAGAGTTTGGCTTGATAACGTACTTAGGTTGGATCTTGAGCTCAAAAGTTTGATATTGAGTTCTGTGGTGGGCCTTTTTGTGATTTTGAGCTGGACTGCCTCCTACTGCACTGAGGCCCAAGTGTTTTGGATAAGGGAGTTGAGACCGGTCCAACTGCAACTCACTTTGGTCTGGCTTGTGCACAACCTATGCCTCGTTTGCCATAAGCTTTGTTCACATGCCCATAGCAGGCGGAGCTACTTTGGATGAGTCATGGCAAGCAGATGTGATAATAATAATAAAAGAAAGTACTTTTGCCATTAGACAGAGTAAATAAATGATCCCCAATTAAAATGATAATCACAACGATAAGAAAACACCTTGTAAAGAAAAAGGTGGAAGTAAATATGGAAGAAATAAGTTATCAAAAGAAAGAAAAAGATCAATCCGTCATGCCAAATTATGTCGTAGGACTAGGATCAAGACCAAGGAGGGAACCATTTTCCTCAATGTGAATAATCTCCTAGGAAGATCCTACCGTAGAAATTAATCACTTTGAGGGAAGTGGACCTGAATGGCTTGTGCCTAAAAGAATCCTTTGCCTCTAGCAGAGAGTATACTTTTAGAGGGAGAGAAGGGATTAACCTATTGGTGCATGTCTGCTATTCTACACTCTCTGTTTCCTCTTACTGATTCTATCTTTTCTCACTGTTTTTTGTGGTTTCTAATTCTTTTCTTTTCTTCTTTCAGCGCTTACTCATCTAACAAGTTGTAATTCTTTCTTAGTGGTTACTCTTACTGTTCTGCCCACCCCCTTCTGTGCACGGTAAGGGTCCTTTATATACTGCCTCCCGTGACTAACCTTTTACCATTTTAGCCTTTAACCACATTTGTCTGGTCTGGGTGTCCTTGCCGACCATTACTGGTTTGTCAGCTGACTAGTCACCACCACTTACCTGTACTGGTTGCGCCACTCCCCATTACCAGACAAAGAAGATTGTTTTGTTTGCTTGCTCACCGTGGCATTCCTACCTGCCACGATGTGGGTGCTCTCTCTCTCCCTATCCCTCATGGCATGCACCTAGTGGTTCCAACTCATTTTTGCTTATTTTGGGTAGTATGTCATCCCAGCAGGACATTTCCCCTAAAAGAACTTGAACGGGAACCCCAAAATAGGTTTTCCCCTCTCCCCACTGCCAGACCATACCCTTTTACCTCTGACTCATGACCCACCACTTCCTGTATTGGCTACTGGTGATGTCTAGGCCTTACGCGTGCTCTATTTTTGTGTATGTCCAAAACTTGCCTGCTGCTCATGCATTTGCCGTGGTCTGGAGGCTCATCTGCACATTCTGCCGCCCATTCTTGACTTCTTATGGCATGAGCTATTTTCTGATTCCTCATTCTTTATGGCTTGCTCGCTTTAAGGGTTGAGCTTTACTTGATCGTGGGCTCTTCTTCCTTCAGCCTACTCTCTTCCTCCTTTCGCAGTCTTGCCACCATTTCCTGCCGTACCACTCTATCATTCCTGCTGTGATGTTATTTGACCCCAGCCTGTTGGGCCTCTTTGGACCTGCTGCTTATTCTTCTCTCAATGGCTCAATATGGTTATTTGGGCTTTGTATTACATTGCTTGTGGGCTCTTTTGTCCCATTTATTTCCTCTTGGGCATCCTTGACCCATTTTCTTTCCTTGGGCTTCCTTGGCCCTTTTTCTAATTCTGTGTTCCTATGGGCTTTTACTAACTCCTTTGGGCTTCCCTAGCCCAATTACCTTATCCTTCATCCTTGGAGCTCATGAGCTTGCCATCAACCCCTTACTTTCTTTGCTTGCATTACTTCGGGCTTGCTGTGGCCCATTCTCGCTTTTCTACATCACATACTGCCCATGGGTTTGCTATTTCTCTCTGGGGGCTCCTTTAGGCCCGTTTGCTTCCTCAATGCCAATTTGTTTATTTTATAGGCCTATAATCCATTATTCCTATCATTTGGGCTTAATGATTTTTCTATCCATTCCCTAACTCTTCTCTGCCCATATTGTTGGGCTTCTTCCTTCTACCGGGCTTCCTAAAATGAGCATCAACAAGCTCAAGCTCAACTTGATTCTTTAATCAAGAGTAATTCAAGTTTTTAGATTTTTTTACAAGCTCGAGATCAAACATTATTTATAAATTTGGTTCAAACTCGAGCTAAGCTTAAACATTTTACTTTCGTTGTCAAGCCAAACTTGAAACTTGACTCGTTTACCATCCTAAACCCTTTTTTTTCTTCTATTAAAAAAAAAGTAATACAACAGGTAATCTATAACCCTAGTCAGCATGTTTTACTTTCGTTGTTAAGCCAAACTTGAAACTTGACTTGTTTACCATCCTAACCCCTTTTTTTTCTTCTATTAAAAAAAAAGTAATACAATAGGTAATCTATAACCCTAGTTAGCATGTTTGCTGGCTTCCTCTCTCCCTCTATCCAATTCCCTCTTCCTTTTTGTGCTAATCCCATCGGACAATGACTTGGTAGCTAAGTACATGAGGTAGGTAAAACCCGACCCATTAGGGTTGGGCCGGGTCGGGTCGGGTACCCGCAAGTCGGGTAACAATTGCCATCCCTAATTTTATTCCACAATTTTAACATAGGGTTGACTGGCGATGCTTTTTCCTTGCTAGACAATAAAAAAAAATTAAAAAAAAAAATTTATTTTTCTCTGCCCTTCATTCTCTCTATTCTCTCACTCTACACCTCTCTCTATCTAGGCTCACCGTAATTTTGGAGCTCTTGAGCTCGCGCCAATTTTAGCAAGGAGGAGGTGATCGATCTCACCAGTGCAGAGAAGGAGATTTTTGCACATCATAGATTGAAACCCATAGACTCAAGTATGTTGCATTTTTCTCTTTCTTTTTTCCCCAAATTTTATTGATTTATACTTTGATTGATTTTCACCAATATGCTTGACGGTGGGTATAATGCCCAATTGAGTATGGGTATGTCTACTATTGGGTTAAAATGAATTTACCCCTTACAAATTAATTAATTACCCAAGTTAATTAATTAGATCAAATTACATGCAATAGCGTTGTAACACAAACAAATCACCAAATAACTAAATGCAGCGGAAATTAAATTTAACACAGGTGATTTGTTTACTAATGGAGAAAACCACTGAGGCAAAACCTCATCGGGTGAATTTAAGGTCACCACTCCCAAGAATCCATTATTATCAATCACAAGCGGTTACAAGTATAAGGAATCTTACCAAACCCTTTGGCCTATCCCGAAATACCAACCTACAGTTGAACCCTTACTCCAATACCTAATTGGACTTGTATTGTAGCGGCAATCTCTCCATTCAATGCACGAATCCCAGTATGTGACTAACCAATGATGCACGAATTCCAGTACGTGACTAACTCACCAACTTGAAGAAGATTGTTGGCTGCAAAATTCTTCAATTCATCAACAATGACGATCAGGAAGGTCTTTGGTCACAAAACTCTTGGCGTAAAGACGCAGTAGCTTCTACAGAGAGAATGATGAACTAGAGCAAATTTTGCCTTCGGTCACACAATGCATGTATTATTCTTGCATCCCCTAGTGACGGCTCTTAAAATAATTCTTATATATGTCTAGGGTTGTGAGAAAAGAAACCCTACACAAATACATAGGAATATGTGTGTAATTAGATCTGGAATTTCTGATTTTGTAATTCTCGACAGATACAGCTTCTGTCGAGCTTCAACATTAAATCTCGATAAAAAGGATTCTGTCGAGACTTCTGTCGAGTTTTAATGAACAACACTTCCTTCACTTGTTTCTTGGTCAGACTTGCATGGCTTCAATACTTAACTTGAACACTTATTTCTTGAAGTACTAAACCCATCTTAGATCTACCCAATTACAAGTAAAGTGCGTTTTGTCAAAGGATTAGCCAATTACATAAATATGTCCCTAACATCTACCATATACCGGCTAGTGGTCGGCGGCTTGTGGGTTTGTTTGTGTCTATGGGTGTATATATGGGTTTGGTGGGCTGCGGACATGTGATGTGGTTGTGTTGCAGAGACTAAGAAAGAAGAGATGTGTCATCGTCATTTTGAGGATATAAAGGATACATGTATGTTGGAGGAGTCTGTTGGAAGTGGTGGACTTGCATATTTTAATTTCTCTTTTTTGATGATTGATTATAGGCTTTGAGAGGTATGCAAAATAGTTTGTATTTTGCATTTATTGGGTCCATTTGAAATGAAGTTTAGTGCCACGAAGTTGGCATAGGGCAAGATTTTGAAAATCAATTGAGAAGCATTTTGTAGGATCTTCACAAGACCTTCCATTGAGCAAAATGCTTGAACTTGAGAGAATTATTTTAGGTTCTCACATGTTGTTCTAGCCTATACTTGTCATATATATACATCATTTTCCAAGAAATTCAACCTTCACATTTGAAAGTTGAGAGAAACCCAACAAATTGTTAGAGCTAAACACCTATCATTTCTCCGTACTCTCATCATGGCCAAATCATTGAGAGGTGATTATTTCCATCACACCCATCACTACTTTTGAGTGTTGAAAGTTGATTGGAGCTGTGGGAATCATTGGAGTACATCCATATTTAGCCATGGTAGTTTGAAGATGCAATTGGTGGTTGATTATGGATTCAGTAGTTTGAATAGAGAAAAGACTTGCCAAGTCGGTTGTTAGTAGAAGCTTGGAGGCTTGAGTACAAGATTACAACATTACTTGAAGGGTTGTGTTGTGTAAGTTGTACAACTATTTTTCTAGTCGGTCATTTTCAGCAATGGTGCCCCAGAGAGGCCCACTTTAATAACACATCTAGTATTATCTTGTGGTATTGTGTCTTTATTTTTCTATGAGTTGCTCATTGTGTATACTTTACATGTTTATCCATGCTTATTTTGATGTCCACGCATATTATAATTGGTAAACAACTTAAATTTGATGTTAATTGTTAGATTAGTTTAAAAGTGATATAGCCTTAATTTAAAATTTGGGGTCTAAACCATTATATAGATTGGATTAGGAAATTTCTCAACCCCAATGGTTGCCATGAATCTTATATAGAAAATGGTATGTGTAAGATACTCCATAATTAGGAATGGCAACGGAGCGGGTATGGGGCGGGTTTCCTAACCCCGCAAACCACTTCCTCTTCAAGGTGGGTTTTTTTTCCTACTTTGTTCTAGTGGGTCCCGTGGGTGCCTGCATGTACCCATCTCGCCACACCCAAATTATATATATATATAAATATATATATATATATAATTTATTAAAATGTTAACCCCCATCTTTGCCCCATTTGTTACGAAGGGCAGGTAAAACCTGTCCATTAAGGACGATTAAGGTGGGTACTCGCGGGTGTGGGTTTAAAATGCCATCCCTAAAGATAATACTGTTTTCACTTTAAGTTCTTAATTTTTTTGATGTTGTACCTTAGGATATTTTATTAAATTCAACCATGTGGTTGAATTGATCAATAAGTCACATGGTTGAACTTTTTTTTTGTCCGCTTCTAATAATAGCTCTTTTATCATCAAATTAAGACACCAATTGATTTTTGGTGTAGGCGGGATTTGAACCCCAGATCTCTTATTCAACCATTAGAAAGTTTACCAGTTAAGCTAACTGAAAGTCACCATGGTTAAACTTAATTGTCCCTAAAAATTATAAGTGTTTTTATTGCATTGTTACGTTAATATACTTGTGTGCTATTGAATTGAATTGGATGAGCTAAGGTACAGAATAAAAGAAGTTACATATAAACTATCTATTTTTATTTAAGAACATGCCAATGTGGGTTCCAGTTAGCTCAACTGGTAAAGTCTCTGATGGTTGTATAAGAGATCTGGGGTTCAATCCCTGCCTATACCAAAAACTGATTGGTGTCTTGGTCTGATGATAAAAAACTGATTGGTGTCTTGGTCTGATGATAAAGAGCTATCATTATGAGCGGACACCATAAGTTGAAACTCTCTAAAAAAAACATGCCAATAATGTCTTAATATTATTTGAGGAATATTGCGTGGTTTGTTGGTTTTTATTTTATTTTGGGACACCCGTGATTCTATGACCAGCCAAAATAATAATGAAGAACATAAACCAGGGCCAGGGAGAATGTGTAAAGTTTAATCTATTGGTCCAAAATAGTTCACTCCCCTTTCCATGGACCGATGGACGGACATGTGGGATAGTATAATTTTAGGCAAGTTTATCAAGCGAATGTTTTTGGTACTAAAGTTATAAAAAAAAAAAATAAAAAAAAAAGTTGGTCCTTCAAGTTTAATCTATTGGTGTTTCTAACAGAAATCTCTAATGTTCAAATTTGCTTTCCAGTGACCAAGGACACCAAATCCAATGGGTTCTAGAGTTCGAAAATCAAGATATTTGATTGGAACTTCTAACACAAGCAAATAACATTTATAAATCGCTAAAGCTGTTTGGTTTACCATTTCACAAATTACTATTTTTACTGAATTATTTCAAAAGGCACACACTTTTCTTGCCTTTTCTTATTGAATAATCAAGGAAAAAAACATCAGACCTTTTTGTTAGATTATTGTATATTTCTTCTTTCTTTGAATAAAGATTTTTCAATTTGATCGATCCCTTACAAAATTTAGTTATGACTCAAGACTCATTAAGAGCATTCATTACAGTGGTGCTAAAAAACTATTTTAGCACTCAACACACTAAAAATACCCACAAATAATGGCCAAAATAGCTAAATATCGCATTTTTGCTAAATATTTTGCAATTTACCACTTTTTCAAAAATATATAGCAATTTACCATTATTTAGGAACTCGAGTTTTCCATGAAACTCGAATTCCTTTGAAATTTGCCACCGTGGCAATGGCTGAATTGGAATTTTTTTAAATTAAAAATGCCACAACAGAGATGCTCAAGCTTTATAAAGTGGAGTTTAAGGTAGTGAAATACTTGAGCTTGTTTAGTTCGAGTTCCAAGTAATACACACCGTGTTCATTCAACACTCTGCCATTCTACTCCTCATCACCATTTGCCTCTACTTCATTCAAGCAAACACTCACCACTACTTCCCATCACCACTTGCCTCGCATTGTTTGGTGGAGTAGGAGCTGTTGTCGGAGTAGCTGTTGTCGTTGGCGTGGGCTTAGTGGAAACAGCAAGTCGCTGATCTTGACGCTGGCGGTATTGAGTACGAAATTGGCAATCTGCATATTTTGTTTCGAATCAAAAGGTACATGTGGTTGCACTTGGTTTTCGATATAATTTGTTTGCCTTCAATATGTCTGCATCCTCAATTTGATTGTGATTTTGGTATTTTGTGAGAGGAAATTAAATGAGTTATGGTTTTAGTACTCTTCATATTTCTTTGTATGACACTATTAAGTTAAAGGGTTAGGTTGTGGGAGCAGATTTCGTCAAAGATGACAAAATCTATTGCTCATGTACCAATTCTCTTGATTCCTTGAACAGGTGGAGATTGTTTATTGTGATAAAGGGTTATTTAGGCTTTTACAAAATTTCATTTTTTCTTTCCCTGTTTGGTGGAGATTGTGTGCTCTAATGAGTTTGGGTTTGGGGCTGACATAGTGATTGTGTTTTGTGTGTTTATTTAATGATGATGCGGAGATTTCCTTCAATCCTTTATATGTTTTGTTACTGAGAATCGTTGGAGAAAATTTGCCGGATATTTGTGTTCTTGATAAAAAAAAAAAAAATTAATATATATTTTCTTAATTGTTCAAAAAAAAAAATTATTATTAGTTTCTTAGATTTTTTTAAAATATAAAATCCAAAAACGACATTGTTTTAGGGGTTAGTAATGGCACAATTTTAGTAAGACTAATGAGATGATTAAATTGAATAAAATTAAAACTTAGAGGACTAATTTGAACGAAAGTGAAGTTAGATGACTGAATTAAATTTTAGGCAAAACTAAATAATGTAATTTGTAATTTAACCCCAAAAAAAAAAAAAAAATTTGTTCTTTTCCTGTATATCTGTTGTGATTTCTCCTTTTTCTTTTTTTAGTCAAAATGACAAGTCATTTTAGTATATACCTTTTTATTAATACCCAACAACAAGAAAAATGACTCTTTATTAGACAAAAGTCCAAAAAGAACTTAAAATTAGAGGGTCCAAACAAAGGTCCCTCCCCCCACCCCATCTGGAATTGCAATAACTTGACTTGCATGCCACTGTTTCCATATCTTGAAATAGGGCTACTACTGTATGATTCCAACTTGAAACCATTAAAACAGACAATGGAGATGAAGATGAATATGGCAGCATCCTCCCCTCCTTTCTCCAAAATAAAGTCTGTCTTTGTATAGGATGCGGGACCTAGAGTCTCTGCCAGAGGAGTGGTTGCAAAACATGACTTCTCTGGACTATCTAAAGATTCTTGGATGCCCTAGACTAAAATCCCTACCTGGATTTATGCAACATCTCTCCTCCCTTGAGATATTGGAGATTGGGGATTGTGAGGAGCTTAATTTGTTTAGTGACAAGTGTGATGATCATGCTGACACACAACGTGTTACCACTTTGCGACTACGAGTGCTTGAGATTTCAAATGTTCCCCGCTTGATTACTTTATCCACAGAGTGGATCTGTAACCTCACATCACTTCAGAGGCTTGGAATTAAAAAATGCCCCAATTTAATTTCACTTCCTGAAGGGATCGACAACCTGAAATCCCTTCAAGACCTTGAAATTACAGATTGTTGCAATCTAATTTTACTTCCAGCAAGGATCAGCAATCTCACATCACTTCAAAGCCTTGAAATTAAGGGCAACCCCAATCTGATATCACTTTCTGAAGGGATCAGCAATCTCACTTTACTTAAAAGGCTTGAAATTTGCAGATGCCTCAATCTGACATCACTTCCCGAAGGTATTGGCTACCTCACATCACTTCAAAAGCTTGAAATTAGAGAATGCCTCAGTCTGACAACACTACCAGAAGGAATTCGTCACCTTACCTCTTTACAGACCCTGATAATCATCGATTGTCCTCACTTGAAGAAAAGATGCCAGAAAGGAATTGGTGAGGATTGGCCTAAAATTGCTCACATCCCAGATTTTGGATATTATGATTGAGAATTAGACTCTTGTTTCAGCAAGGTACTTGTGCACATTCTAGGGAATATTTATTATTATTTACTTTTTCCGGACTTCTTTATCTTCTTTGATGCTGATATATCGAGCAATTTATTTGTAATATAATATGTAGACTTTTTGAAGAACTATTAAAACTACTGAAAAACGTGCTAGTTGGGAGGAATGAACCTGATCTGTCATTGATCAAGTTTTCAGGTATGTGACTAACTCAAATGCCACTTTTATTCCACCCCTTCTTTCTTACTTCTTCAGTCTTGTACTGAAAAACATTTGATTTCATCTCAGATGCAGAAGAAATTATTATTTCTTTTTTATTTAGTGAAGAGGAATTGAACCCTGAAAGTAACCCCACATGAAGAGAGTAAATGCCACTGCATAGTAAAACCCCACAGATATAGTGTCATACTTTCTTGTTTCTGCAGAAAGTATGAAACGAGGAGGTGATTACCTTTTCTTTAATTTTCTTCATTTTCATATAATCCATCATTTTAGATATGATCTCTTCACAAACCAAGAAGAGAAAAGAAGAGAAAAAGACAGATACATAACCCATCAGATGTTGCTTAATTTAATCAATCTCTATCTGTGTATATCTAAAACGAGTTGGAAAGGTCATATAGTTACTTTGTTAATTGACTTAGGTGCAGAAAAATAATGAAAGGTAGCACTTGATGATATTGGAGGAACACTGGTGGAAGATCATTTCGGATAACTAATCAGGTATTTAGTTACTTCAATTCTATTTTATGTATAAGCTTCTACCATGTTTTGTTCAATTTGTAGGATATTATATTATTATAATGCAAAAATTTATATTCTTTCTTTGATTTTTCAGTTACTTAATTGGATTAAAACATGGCTTGAAATTTATTAGAGTTTAGAAATTCACTAGATTTCGGAATTCCACTTTATGCATTTAATTATACAAAATGAAATAAATCAGGATGATTTTGGAATTCCACTTACTTATACAAAATAAAATAAATCAGGATGAACTGAAATGTTATATGTGGGGACTAAATCCGCCGCAAGCTTATTGTCCTCTTTGGGGAGCCAAGCCCGCAAGGTTTTGTGCGTGGTAGTGGTACACTCATGCAAGCTCCAAGAGCATATAAAACATGAGTGGGGCGCATTTCTTGCTGATGTGGGACTGCGGTGTAAAGCCCAAAGGGTGAAGATCCGTACCTCCCATGTCGCTTGAAAAACAAAACCTTGCGAGCTTGGCTCCCCAAAGAGGACAATAAGCTTGCGGCGGATTGTGTCCCCACATTATAAATCATTTATTCTTTGGAATTGGGGAATATAAGAACCCTAGTGATTCAAAAAAATTACTGAGTGGTTTTCTATAAAGCAGAATAGAAACATGGCATTGGAAACTTTGTAGTTATGTTCTTTTCCTCACTTGTCAGCATGATGCTACGTGGAAATAGGTAGGGACTGCTCTAAGAATACTTAATTATCCATGGGATTTAATTGAATTTTGAAGGGTCATGCACTCCAATATTTCTAAAGGTTCATACGTCTTCTTTATGATTCAATCATCTCTGTGTTAGTCGAATACCCAAATTTCTCTTGTTTTCTTTTGTTTATATTCAGTTTAGTTTTTCAGTTATTTGATTATGTATGCAGATATGAGACAAGGTTAGAATACTAAACCAGACAAGAGTCGGTGTTTCTTCAAAACAAGTACTGGCAAAAAATTGAGTGTCAGTTATCTCAATCCTTCTTCTTCTTCTTCTTCTTTAAAATCCTGAAACTTGTATTTCCTAGGTTGACATGATTGAAGACCAGAGCTTGTGGGTTAACACTCCGATAAGAAACTTTTGAGGATAGATTCAATTTTAGGGAAGTTGCTACTTTGGATGTTCTACCACTATCTTCTGGACCCTGAAGCATCAGTTTTGCGTCCAAAAATTGAAAGTGCAATCACTTCACTTTTTCCTCACTAATGTTGGTTTGCTATGAAACAGGTTGCCTATGGGAGTCAATTTAATGCATTTTTCTCTGTAAAACTTTTACCTGTGAAAATAACATTATTCATAAAGCCTATTTTCATATTTCTTTGGACAAAGTTTAGCTATAAAACTGGTTGTAGCCTACTCAATATCTTTTTATTGGAGGTGAATTTTGACAAATCCGCCATTAAATTACATTTTCTTCTTATATTCTTCATGCTTGCAAAATTTTTAGAAAATTAAATATCAATTGCTATATCATCTATAAATTGTTTAAATTGCAAGTTTTTGTAATATAAAATTATGCATAAAATATAAACTTATAGATCTGTGGGGGCATATCTGCAGGTGGCCTTTGGAAGCCTTTAGTTTTTGCTGTCCCACATCGAAGAGAACTTCCCTCACTTTCTGCCTTATAAGCTTTGAAGCGAAGGAAAATTTGACATGTGTATTAAGAGCATGGTGAACATACAATTCTTATTCACAACTATTGTAAAAAAAAAATAATAATAATAATAAATTAATAGAAAAGTTAATTTATATATTCTGCAACTTGGCCTTTTGTTCCCAGAAAAAAAAGAATGTTTTATTGCGTTTTAGCTTGTAAACAAAGCTGTTGATGATTAAAAGCATGAGCAGTTTATTAAATTACTTGGAAGAATTAATAAATTATTACCAATGTTATGATTCATAGAGTGAGCAGCAGCTGTCCTGAACAAAATTTTGATTATTTCATTCAGATGGATCTCAAGAGTGAAGGCATCATAAAAACTTAGTTTGGAAAGTGGTTTTGCACTTACGCTTTCATCTTTGATGTAGTCTTGACTTCTTGAGGCTTCAAAACATACCATGAAGGCATAAAGTTATAATCTAGCTTTTATCTGACATCTATAGAAATCATATAAATTGGAATCTTGTATGCGCTAGTTCCAGGAATTCAGTTTTACTCATAAAAAAGTAAATTAAATGCTTGATGCTAACAAATAAAATAACTAGAGCTAGCTTTCAAGGAATAAACAAATATTTATAAAGAAATATGAGGCTTTAGTGCAATTCTATTAGAAGAAAGTTCCTTGTTTTCTACTAATTTCTTGTTTTGATATCTGCTATTTGTAGAAAATTTGGAGTGCCCCTAGTAGAAAATATTTTTGCGTTGGGGAAATAATTTTCAAGGAAGACCTGAACATCAAGGCTTTCTCAGAACAATGTTCTCAAAAAATTTATTCAAACTCAGAAAAGGATGCTCTTTCGGGATTGAATAGAAGGAGAAATTTCCATATTCCTCTCAGAATTTGAAATTGGTCTCCATTGATTTACTAGAGCATTGAAGAAAAGCTTCAACTTTTTCAATCCCACAGAGGCAAGTTCCATTGATCAGAAAGCTCAATATTATAGAATTTACATCTCTTTTCAGTTTTTTCACTCACTTCTCACTAGGCCTAGATATCAAAGTTCATATGACAAAGATGTTTGAGAATATTTATGCCTGCCCTTCTAAGTTTGACAATTAGAGAATTTTAGTCCCAATGTGTGGTTTCTAAATAACGCCAATATCAGTAAAAGCAATTGGCAAAGATGCTTGAAAAGGGCAAGCTCATAAGGGGAAACAGAAGTTTTTAGTCATCTTTCCCTAGCAACATGGTTTGTTTGACAGGTGATTTAGACCTTGGTGCATAATCCTGAACTTTTTTCCTTGTGCCCATTAGGAAGTAATTATACTGCATTTATCTTTATTCTTCTTCTTTTTATATTCGATGGGAGAGGGAGGAAGTTTTCACCATTTACAACACCTCCATTATTCAAGTATGATAATTTGACGTTGTTTTTCTTTTGGGTTGTAGGTTGTCCCCATTTTTGAAGTAATAGTGTAATTTCCAGTGTAATCCTCCCTTTCAAAATTATTTATTTATGTCAATACCCATATTATAAAATGGGTATTGACATAAATAAATAATTTTGAAAGGGAGGATTACAGTGGAAAATTACTAGTCCTTTATAATGAGATACACATGCGCGAGAAACTCATTACTTTCCTTCCTCTCTGCCTCATTCTCAAGTGTGCAGGCTCTGTTAACCACTCAACTTTTCCCAACGTATGGAAAGATCAAAAAAATTTTTCAGATGAGAAATCCCATGTCAATCCCCTGAAGTAAACAAGGGCCAGGAGGACTGGGAGATTAAAGACATTATGCATCGTTACCGACCCATATATCTGCAGCAAGAAATTAATGATTTATGACACTTGCAGTTGAATTTCTCTAGAAAAACCAATAATTTCAAATAAATGTATCAAAGATTAGAAGGAAAGAAGGAAGAATCAAACAAGAAAGAAGAACTGCATAAAAGTTAAAAGTGTAAAGGTGTATGGTTGCGATTGGTTAGTTCTTAAGTTACTTGGTCAGTTTAACTGTAAAGGTAATTTCTCGCTTAGTTTGGTGGTTTGTTAGCCTCTATTCATGCAGTATACATTAAGAGTTGTAATCTTTTGGTTAATTAATCAGAAATATAAATATTTTCTAAATCTCTTTTCTCTCAATTTCTGTTATAATGTATAACTAATACACATCATTGTTTTCATGCTATCTATCAAATAGGAATTAACAGATTCAAGAAGTAATAGACACAAATTTTGTCCAAGTGAAGCTACAACAGAGGTATAATATCAAATGGAAAATATTAAAGCCATAAACTATTTTACAAATTGTTGATGTGAGGAGAGATTATTTGTAAGCAAAAAAGTAATGTTAGTGTAGGGCTTAGATAAGAACTAGTAAGAATTTGACACAAATGATTTGTAAAAATATTGTAAAACCAGGTTAATGGTCAAATTCAAATGCCTGGTGTTCCTTGACTTCCCAGGATAGGTAACAGCCTTCCTAACTGGTTCTATCCACCAGTGAAGTCTCAAAGCCACCAAAGGTAATTGACTCTTTTTTTATTTTTATTTTATTGGGAAGTTACAAATGCACCCAATGAATTTAGAATCCACGACCTCACCTGCAAAAATTGTGAGAGGAAGATGTTAAATTACCAATTCTCCCAAAAGCTAGAATTGGTAAATTAACTTGGCATCAAAGTATAAAGTTCTAAATTCTATCATTTTCTTCTTTAATCTACCTCCCATTTCATATGTGAAAAAGAAAAAAACCACAAAATAAAAGGAAGACCACATGTGAGGGACAGTGTTAGAATTATATAGTTAAATGATTAACTCCATGCATCTCCTAATATCTTAAACTTTTTGGAGAATTAGTAATTTAACAGAAGAAGCGTCCAAATTAACTTAAAATTTAAAATCCATATATCAAAATGATCCAATACTATCCCACCTGTTGTTTCGTAAATCGTAAGAGCAATTTAAAATCTTGGAACTCTAGCTAAGGCAAAAGTCTTGCATGTGCCAAAGTGTGGGGCGCACTTGTCATTGAAACAAAGCTATCATGTGCTCGGCATATGAGATACCTTCTCACCAATATCACAATTTAATACATTATATATATATATATATATATATTGCAATTTTTTAATTTATCTGTGCATGATCAACTCTAGCCTCTAGGGATTAAGAGCTATATATAACATAGATAAGAGGAGTAGGTAATGAGAAACAAACCTCATAAAATGTTAATGAGATAGAGCTCCGCTTTTTACGGCTTGCAAATATAATTGCTGACACAGCGTCCCTAGAGCTAGTAGCCAAAGGCAGCACAATGAAGGAGATGAAAAAAGCAGGAATACTAGTGGCATCAGAGAAGTTATCAACAACATCTACCAGGGGATCAGCAAAAGCAGCAGCAATTATAGTTCCCAGCAACAACAATTGCGCTGCCTTGACGGAGTCCCATTTGGATTTCATAGCACTCTCAGCAACTTCATCACTTGGATCCTTCGCATCCAATAGAACATGCTCTTTCTTTATTTTCTGGGTACGAATTTCCCAAGAAAGTTCTTATTTAAGCATCTCTTAATGTGAAGATAATGAATATGAAACTGAAAAAGAGCTTAATTTACCAGGTGAAAGTCATTAAATGTCCTCTGAATTGAGTGAAGACCAGCATTACGTTTACGAGCAGCAGTCGCTGTTATCTTATTTAGCCAATTAGACATGGCTGTGACAAACTCATGCATTTCAATTTCAGAATTACCGGATGTATCAAAATCAATCATTAGCTTATTTACAGCATCATCGAGATCCAGGTCGATCTCTTCAAACTGAATTCCAACAATCAATGCTCTCAATTCACCATGTGAAATGTGTCCATCATGATTTACGTCAATTGAAGAAAACAGCCTGCCATAATATCCAACAAAAAATTCATCAAATACAGAAAAAAATAAAAATAAAAGAACAATTTTCTGTTAATAAAAAACTAACTTTTTAATGATGCCTGTATCAGGTTGACCATTTTTACCAGAGCAGACTTCCAAGTGCACGGTTTCCTAGATGCCTTAGAAGTCCTAACATAAAATGCTTGTGCTTCACATACTCAATTTTTCTTCTCTGGATATTAGGCTGAAGGACCTGCGCAATGTTTTTAACTTTCTCTATCAGAAATTAAACCATCAATATGTAAAGAATTTCAAACATTCAAACCACAAAAGATGCCTAAGCCTCCTTTTGAGGTAGACCTGGAATTAAATTATGCTTAATAGGGCCCTATCCTCTCCAGTCTCCTCTCCTTCAAATTTACTTAACCAAACCACAAAAAATCATAAAGTAATTGTCTTAACTCTTAACTTCACAATCAGACTTTATGTTTATGGGCTGCCAAATCTTAGGTTTTAAAATCATAGTCATTTAATCTGCACTGAGGTTGAACAGGTCATGGGTGTCGGTACTTGATAAAGTCACTAGTCCTACTGTTGTTCAGCCAATATGGTTATATTTTTTTAAAAATATCGAAATACAAATATTCTTAAATTATAAATTTTATCAGCTTTTCTCGTAAGAAAAACTTAGCTCAATAGTTAGCATTGTTTACCCTCATAAGAGGTCAGAGTTCAACTACCATTTTAACATTTTTAAGCCTCTTAAAAAGCCAACCTTCAACTCCCTCAACCAGAAAATATATAATTTATTCAGTAAACTGAGCCAATAATCTCAAAATAATTGACTTTTTCTAAAGAAAGGAAAATATCTTAATGATTGAGAATGTCCTTATGCCTCTTTAAAGGTTTAAGTTCAACTCCTGCCTTCCCCAATCATTTGATTTTATTCACATCACTGGTCAAACGACAAACAGAGTATCAATAAAAAATCAGCACTTCTTAACGTTGCTGTGTGATTGTAGGTGATCGAGTGATGAGCAAAAGTATGAAAAAGAGAGCAAACACGTAGGTTTATGTGATTTAGCTTAACGGCTTAGGCCCGTAGTGAAAAACCCTTGACAGTTAAACCATAGACTAACTCAATGTTAATAAGTTTGTTCAACATGTATGTGGATCTACAATTAGTTTGGCTCACTTAGGCTATAATATGTCCAACATTAACAATCCAAACATGAGCAAAATCACTTGCATATTAAGGTTACGTTCTGCAACATGAACCGAAGCCTATAAAGAAAGGTCACTCATTCTAACCAACTACAGTCAGGGGCGGCGTTACCTTAAGGCTAGGGGTTCAAATGAACCCCCTGACCTGGCCAATATATATAAATATTTATATATATATATATATAATTTTTAATAAATTTTTTTGATCTCCTCCTTAAAATAAAAATTTGAACACCTTGATCATAAATTTTGTTTAAACCCAGCTAATATAAGTTTGAATATGATCATCTTAATACTACTTTCACAGTAATTTAACAATAAAGGTTAAGTGACAAAATGTAACTGATTTTTATCAAGGCCTACAACTAACATCACTTTTTTCCTACCTTTAACAACTTGCCACCTAGATTTTGTTATGAAAATATTGTGTCAATAGCACCACTCTTAAAATATTTAATTTTATAAGAAAGGATAAAAAATGTTTCAAATTTTTGCTAATTCATTAAATATTTTTTTTTCAAGAGTTCTTTGGCATACTTTTCCATTGACAACAAAATATATAAAATTGTTTTTCCTTGCATTTTTCTTTTTCATCAACAAAAAAGTACAGCACTGTTACAACCAACATATATGTATCTATATTTGTGATTCTTTTCTCATTCTCTCTTTCTTTTTCCCTTCTATATTTTCTTAATTTTTCTCTCTATTTGATCAAGTAATAATTTGATAAATGCTCTATAGATTTCCAAATCCAAGAAGTTTTTTAGTGCTTTTTCCAATTCCAAGAGACTAACCACGTGTATTATTAGTTATTTAATTATATTTATTTATACATTTAATGATTGTTGTCTTATCAATATTTATACTAAATTATATTTAGAATACTATTTTAGATTATTGTATAATGTATATAATATGGAAGTTGTACATATAAAAAAATTTAATTATTTTATTTTTTTACTTGCCCCTCATGACAAATTCCTAGTTCCACCAATGGCCTATAGTACATATTAAATAACAAAATCTAATAAAATATGCTGAAATTTTTTTTCCAAATTTCCATATGATTAAACAATAAAAAAAAAGGAGATAGAACTAAATTAGCAAACCAGCAAAGAAATTATAATTATAGGCACACTTACCTGATAAAGGATATAAGAAACCAATAGAAGAAGAGAGACAATAAGTCCAATCAAGACTGCAAAGTGCCTCCCTGAAGTTAAATTGAGAATTTGTGGTATTTGAACAATTAAAAGTGGGATGATAGATGCGACCATTATCATAGCAGCATAGCAAGTCCAGATATCAGTACTAACACCAGATTCTGCAAAGATGTGAGATTGTATTCGGTTATGAATCCTTGTGAACCATTTAATTATACAGTTACAGAACATTTCACTAAAGAAAAATATGCTGTCAAAGTTCAAGTTCAGCAAAGAAGAGAGAAGACAAAACTAAGAAGAAAGAAGAACCAAAATTAGATTGCAGAACGACATTAACTTAGCTAGTCTTGTTCATAAGCCACACGTAGTTTTATTCTTTCTATATAGTGTGTGCTTGTCACGTGCACTTCAGTTGTAGGTCCTTCCTAATAGAATACTTTCCTTCTTTATATCTCTATTAGTATATAAATAAAGTTTGTAATCAGTTATCAATCAAGTTAATGGAATCAGTTTTTCACAAATCTGTTATATGCAAATGATTCAGTGGTCTAGGACAATAAATTTAACCTACAAAATTAAACTCTCAAAATTCAGAATTAAATGGGTCTGACAGTATGATACCATCCATCGTAAAATAAAGGAGAATATAGAAAATGAAAATTATTATTTCACATTTTGTGAAATACACTCCGCATACATAATGTCCACAACTTCATACCACGTATTCATACTTTTCTTGAATGGCCACATTTTTTTTTTTTTTGGTAAACAAATGGCCACATTTAAACATGGCATGTGTGGATAATGTATAAATGGAGTGTGAGACAATCATTGCCATAAAAAATGAGAAAGAAAGAATATGCTCCTCAATAGTTAACCCGAAAAACACAGAACCCCTTCGAAATTTGAAGTGCTAACACTTATAACCTGCTTGTGTTCATGTTCTATGTGCAAAACGTTTAATCTCAGTCAATACTAGCAGTGATATAAATGTGACAACTTGGGAAGACCTTTCACAACCATATAGAAACACATAAATGGGTGTCTCTTATTCTCTTTACTTTATTGCTCTCTTCAACAGTTCGTAACGAAAAGATCCCAAGAGCCCATACTAAAATAGTATCAAATGAAAAGCATGGACATTTTGGATTTCAAATTTAAAAGTAGCATAGATGGTATCAAATGAAGTAACCAACCGCTTAATTATTTTGGTTCCCCTCAATTCTTCCCCTTTACATTTTCACATCG
This sequence comes from Notholithocarpus densiflorus, assembly GCA_030021035.2. NCBI lineage: Eukaryota > Viridiplantae > Streptophyta > Magnoliopsida > Fagales > Fagaceae > Notholithocarpus > Notholithocarpus densiflorus. Next base: position 34,756 of record JARYZH020000814.1, read on the forward strand.
GAAAAACATGCAGCAATGAAGGAGATCGAAATCCAAACTTTACAATCCAGTTGACTGATCATCATAAATCACATACGAATTTCTCCCACCAAGTGCACTGTTTTTATGTTTCACTTCAGGACTGCCTAAAAATTTCAACACCAGTGGCTTCAAAGTGATTCAAACCTATTAAATTTAGGTACTCTCCCATTAGTTTTTGAATGAAATTCATTTCAAGGGTTTAACTTTACTTCCGTTCAATTGAATTTTCTAAACTTCAAAGTTATTCAATTTAGGTTTTTTGTCCAATTTCGTTAAAAAAATTATCATTAAGTACGCAATTAACTATTGAAAAAATATTTTTTGAAAAAAATTATTACATAAAAAATCTATAAAATATTTTTATTAATTTTATAGATTTTTAATGTGAAAATAATATTTTTTAAGGGAAATTTTTTTAACAAAATTGGATAAAAGACTTGAATTGAATAAATTTGAAAGTTAGAAATATATATATATATATATATATATATTCTTTTGAGAAACAAACACACACACACAAGGAAGAAGGATATGAGTTCTAATATAAAGACATACCACAATTCTACTAAAAAACTATGATTAGTATATATGTTCATGAAAATTTTAAAATTTAGCCCAAAAAATTTATGCTTGGCCCCTCCCTTAAGAAAATTACAAATTGACTCATGATACCAAAACAAATTGGCTGGCACATTCATTTTACCCGGTTCTCCCAAGAATATAATAAATAAATAAAAGCCTAATGCTTTGGATTGTTTATGAACCATTTTCTATCCCATCTACCCCTTTATAATATCGTGCATCCCATTGTTCCGTATCAATTAAAAAGCCAATATAGACACATAGGTCCCGGATTCCCATTCCCACCCACATGGAGTAAAAAGAAATATATTTTTTGCAATATAAATCATGTATCTCACTCTTTGTGTTTTATTTTATATTTCACTAATCATAGTAAAATTTGTGGCTTATTATATTCTATTTTAAACTTTGTTTATTTAATAAAAAAATTAAATGAATATATGGTCAATTGTGATTTGTAAAGTATTACAATTTTTTTTCAAAATATTTTAAGCATAGTTTTAAAAACCGAACTGAATCTGTTTAACTAGAAATCGAACACCAATCCAGTTCGATAAAAACCCTTAAAACCAAGAACTAGGACTAAAAAACGGTTATTTGATCATATTGAATTTAAAACTATACTTTCAAGTACCAAAAAAATAAATAAATAAATAAAGAACTCACAAAGCCAACTTTTTGAACTTATACACACAAACAATGAGCTGAGAAGCACAGACACGCGAAAAACAGTGCCGTACTCATGTTTGACACATGTTAGACATGGGTACCGTGCCGACATGCATACATTTGTGTCTAGTACGTGTTTGGAAAGAAAAAAAAAATTTAATTGGGACTTAGTCGGACACGTTCACGACACAGTCAAGACACGACTACTAAAAAAAAAAACTAGAATAGTTAGATTGACGCAAATCCACTCACTGGCGCATCTCCGAATTTGTACCCACTAGATCAGAACTTCTTCAAGCTCATCGGCACTTCTCCAAGCTCAGATTGGCGCAAACTTTTTCTTCCTCAACCTTACACCCAAAGCCTCTTCTTTCATTGTTACAGCTGCGATCGGTTCTTATATGGAGTATATGGTGCGATCGGTTCTTATATGGAGTATATGGTGCGACTGTGCGAGGACCCAGGAGACTACTGCTAGGTTCTAAATATTTATGATTAAATGTTTAGGAACTAATTTTATTGTATGTTGGCAAACCGAGTACAAAAACATGTTTAGTATAAGATATTTAGATCTTATAGGTGTTTTAGATATTGCTAAAGATGATACAAGTCAAGATTTAAGAACATACAAGTTGCTAAAAAAGGAATTTAGAAATTGAAGAGTTTGACCGATCAAGAGAAATATTCGATCGATTAAAACACAGATTTGCAGAATTTTAAAGAAAGCCCAATAGCCCGCGAAATGTTTAGGGTTTGAGTCCAACATTGCTAGGTATAAAAGGAAAACTCTAATACACTTTTTTCAACCCTCGTGAGTTCCATCTGTTAGGTTGTATAACCTCCTAACTCAATAAGTACCTACCAGAGTTCAGATCTATATTGCTAGTACCAGTGGAGTAAAGTTGTTGCACAACAATCAACTACTACTAATGATCTAAACCTTTGAGTAGAGATCTCAAAGTTACAAATTGAAGCGTTTGTGTGCAACAGAATCATAATAGAAGAGTCTGCAGATTCGGAGTTACGTGTGGTCACGTTAGTAAGTACTACATGAGGTAGTAATAGATTTAGGATTAAGTCTATTGTAAAAACTTTCATTCTATAAGTGAATTGCTACCTTGTGGATTTTTTAGGTTAAATTATCCCCAAGTTGTTAACCTTGAAATTAGACAGTTTCGTTGGTTTTCCTGAATCATCACATCTTATGTCATTTAATTTCCGTTGTGTTGATCGCATGTGATGTATGTTGAACCTAGACTTGAATAATTAATCTAAGTAACAACTTGGATAATTTATTGGGTTAAACAAACTGTGTTTTAACAGGGATCTAAAATCTAACAACTACAAGTATCGGTAGTTTCAAAAGAGGAACCAAGAGACTACAAGTTCTTTTTTTTTTTTTTTTTTAAGACATTCAAGCCTTCAAGGAGTGACTAGGGATAGAGCCAAAACTTAGAGTTAGGAGGGCGGCTTTGTTGTTAGTTGTGTGCAATGATTTCTGCCCCCAAATCTGCTGTTGCTTAGCCGTTTAGCTGTTGGTTGTTTAAAATTTTTTAAAGTGTTAGATTGTTTGTTTTGGGTAAAATTGGTTGACTAAACTTAATTTTTTTTTAGTTTTACTATTGGTAATTTTGTTGTTGAACTAATTTTTTTAGGTCTGTATATTTTGTTTTAGATTTGGTCTTTAAAATGAGGAAAATGCTAGAGTTACAAACTTTTTTATAAATTCTTGATGTGGTGAGTAGTTATTAGTAAGTAAAAAAATAATATAAGTGTTGGGTCCAAATGCAAACCAATAAGAATTTGCTACTTTAATAGTTTGTAAAAATATTGTAAAAAAGTTTGTGACTATCCATGGGAGTGACAAAAGAAAACATTTAACAAAAGCTGGTATTAGTACAGCTTGTTTCTCAAAAAAAAAAAAAAAAAAAAGTACAGCTTGCTTTTATTTCTTTTCTTTTTCTTTTTTTCAACTTTATATTTAAAAACACGTTGGCTACAAGAGAGAGAAAAACTGAAATAAAATAATACTTTTTAAAACTTAAAATCAACGTGAATTAAAATACTCCTAAACATCTATGATATATATCTAAAGATATATATTAATCAATTAATTAATTCTTGTATTTCCACTATCTCATGTTCTAATTTTTCATGAAATGCTGTGTCATTGTACTACATATTGTGTCAGGATCCATGCAACATAGACAATAAGTAGTTTTAGGGATTAATAATGAAAAAAAAACATTCTAATTAAATACGTACCAGTTAAACTAAATCCTTTTTTTACATCCTTTCCATCTTGTGCAAATGAATCAACAAGGTCGCACTTCCCAACAACAACACTCGATCCCCATATTATTGTAAGAAGTATAATTGTTGACCCAGCTACCATTCCCATTCCAACGGAGACTTGACTTTGAGCAGTTTCTGTAGTTCCAAAAATACCAGATACTATACAACACAAGAGAGTAGATTAGATCATTACAAAATCAACCATCAAGTGTAGGTTGTTGTCAAAGTAGAGAGAGAGAGAGAGAGAGAGGTCAAAATTTAAACAAAAGCTTTGTACAATTTATGTAAGAAAAATGAAAAGTCTAGATTGCAAAAGAATCATATTAAAAAAATCTTATTATTAAATGACTGAACCTTGAGAAAAACAAAAGCAGATATGGCATGTAAGCTAACTAAGGTCAGCAACTTGACTTATGACAGTTATGAATATTGAAAATTTTTCAAAATTCGGAAAACTTCCTCATGCAACCTGCAACCAATATCAAAAGACTGAGGCTACATTTGGTTCAATGTAAATCGAATTTCGAGTGTAAAATGAATGCAGGAAAAAGTGAATTCTCGTAAAGAAAATGAAATCCGGGTGTTTGGTTCTGTAATGGAAAATAGTCCAGAAAACGATTTTTGGTGTTTGATAACATTCTGAAAATGATATTTTCCTATAAATTTTTCACATTTTCTCAGCTCCCAAACAAATTTTATAATAGAAAAATTCAAAATATACACTTAACACAACCAAAAATCAAAATAAAAACATCTTTTATTCACAAACTCGGTGAGAGGAGAAAGAAAGAGTGAGAGATTGAGGGAAAGAGAGGATCGGAGTGGATGGAGGTGGCGGCAGCCAGATCGGGTGGGTTTGGGGGTGGAGTGGAGTGGGCTGGTGGTCGGTGGCGGCCAGATCGGCTATCAGTGGTGGCGGCCAGATCGGCCAGTGCGTTGGAGAGCCTGGTGGAGCACGGCCTGTGCTCGGTTGTCAAGATCAAAGCTCAACCTGTACTTGTCGGTGCATGGCTGGCGATCGGAAAGGTGGGTCTTGGGTGTTTGTGGATCGGTGATGAGGGAGGGGTGGGCTGAGATCTTCAAGTGTGTGATGTCTGTGAGGAGTGGGCTGGTAGTCGATGACGGCCAAATCGGCGACGTTGAGCAAGAGGGAGAAGAAGAGTTGAGGAAGAAGAGAGAGAAAAAAAAAAAAAAAAAAAAAAGCTTGGCCAGCGCGCAATTTGGGCAGTGAGGCGGCGTGATCTGGGCAGTGGGGGCGGCACGATCTGGGCTGGCCTTGGCTTGGCTGGGCGGCCGAAGCTTGGCATCAGACTGTGTGTGGAGTTGAGGTTGGTGCGTGGGCTGGAGTTGAAATGAGGTTGGTGCGTGTGTGAGAGGAGTGTGTGAGGAGTGAGTAATTCCAGAAAGCATTTGAAGGTAAAATGGGAACGGAAATGATTTTACGAGTTGGCAAGGATTTTTTCGGTCAAACTGAATTCTATTTTCAGGTGGTGCCAAACATGGACCCGGGTGTAAAATATTTTCCGGAATTGCACTAAATTAGTTATTCCAATAAGTTATATTTTTTAACCTAATCTTGTGTACACGTTGCCAATTCTTGTTACTAGTACCAGGAAAACAAGGATTAAATTACTTCCAATCAAGGGGGAAAAAAGTTGTGCATCATTTACAAGATTTCCTCTCTTTTTTTTTTTGAGAAACAAAAATGGGGGTGTTTATGGTTATATTAGACCCCCAGGCAGGGCGCCAGGAGGCAGTCAAGGGGTAGGGGCCTTTCGTACCCGAACCCGATCTTACCAACCTATGGGGGGGCCAACCCCACTAAGAATGCCCACCGACGGACTCCTGCTGGTAGCGGGAATCAAACCTGAGCGTGTGCATCTAAATGATACACAAATAATTGCTAACCTATTCTGTGGCAAAGGCAAAAATATTCTTTTAGGGTGGCGTATGGTGATATCTTTGAATTAATTTTTTCCTAATAGGTTAATTTATTTAAGAAACAGTAATAGTCAATTCCTTTCAATGTCTACATATTACATTGATATTTTATTCTTAAAATATTTTGGAGTTCAAATTTAAAATCGAGCTTCAAGAATGTTGTTCTTTCATTAAGAAAAGAACACAGTTATTTTCAATTCTTTTCTATAATTGGTTTAGAACTTAATTTGTTGAAAACTCAAGAGCCTTTGAAAAAATATGAAGAGAGATTTATTTTTATGTTTTAAAAAAGTATACCTAGTTTTTTTTTTTTTTTTTTTAATGGTAAGTTACACAAGCGGTATGTCTTGAATTCACGATCTCACCATCCACCTTATACTAACAAAAGGAGGAGATGCTATTTGAAATGGAATTCATTAACTATTATTTTGATACTTTTATCTAGAAATTTTAATTAAAATCATTATATATGTTTTTAGGAGTATATGAAGTAATACAAAAAATACATCTATTCAAATGGCTCTAATTTTGAATATAATATTATAATATGAGTAATGCTATAGACACAAACTATTTTATATTTTTTTTTACAAAATGTTGATGTGATTAACCTCTTATTAATTGGTTTTCATCTAGGCCCACTATTAATATCACTTTTTTATTTACCAATAATCACTTAAAATATCAGCAATTTGAAAAAAAAAAATTGTAAAATAGTTTGTATATCTAGCATTATTTTTATAATATTATGCCCATCCAATTATAGTTTTTGATCTTTTTGATGAAAAATTAAGACAATTGACTAATAATGGAACTAAAAAGTTCTACCAACCCATCAAAAAAAAAAAAACCTTCTACCAAGAATTGATCAATAATTACTAAGAGCCTTGTAACTCAACTACTTAGCATCTTTTGATATTTTCAACGCACTTGCTTAATGCATAAATAAAGAATTGACACATAATTTAAACGCACTTGCTTAATGCATAAAACTAATTTGGCTTTATTTATTAAGTAGCATATATATGTAATTTTATTTCATTTGAGGACCCATTTTTATATTTTTACAAAATAGGGGATCACAAAATTTTCATATTAGAAGGTCATATGCTTTTCTTCTTTCTTTCTTTCTTTCTTTTTTTTTTTTTTTTTTTTTTGGGGATAAAAAGGTCATACATTTGTTTGTTTTACAAGGTAGGAGATTACTTATATTTGAACCCTTATGTATTATTTTGATTTAGGCCTTTTTGTATTAGAGTTCCCGTAGATATTTTTCTTGAAGGAGCTTTTTGATATTATTGGAGTTTAGAGGGGTATAATAGACCTTTTCAGAGACTTTAGGAGGTCATTGTGTGCGTGTTATTTGGATTTTGGGGCAGTTTGCAATGACGCTGTTAAGTTAAAAATACCATTACCTAGACATGGTAACCGGTCGGGTCGAGTCAATCGGATTTGCAAGTAAAAAATGGGTCATTTTTAAACAGGTCAATTAGGTTGCAAGTCAATTTGGTTGTGGGTTAATCGGGTTTCTGGTTAGGTAGGGTCGGGTCAACCCATATTTTTCAAACGAACTTTTTATAATAAAAAAAATTTACAAAAACAAATCAATGACAACCTTTTTAGAGAGAACGAATAAAATCAATTAAGGAAACGAATTGCACCTAATGCTACTTGTTAATATCCTTCAAATTCTAACAGTTTGAGCATGAATAAAATTCTTTATACTCGTGAATTCATGATAACAAAGTCTTCAATGTTAATAATTTACTACCAAAATGCTTGTAATTACAAATTTCCAACTTCAAAGAGAGATAAATCTTAAGGAACTCCAAAAAGTATATATTTTAAGTTTACACCATTAATAATATCATTCCCACAAAAGAAACCAAAAAAAAAAAACTAAAAAACTAAATGTCATGGTCCATGTCAAGTTATCAACCTCCTTAAGTGCACGTGTTCTTGTTGCATTTAAAACAATAATAAAATTAGATTATTTTGAAAGATTGTTTAGGAGGAGCTAGAGTGATGTAGGCATGGAGCACTAACTGAAAGGATGGAAAGCTATTAGGTTTGCTGGTTTGGACTTTTCTTTTCTTTTTTTAGTTTAGTATAGTAACTTCAACTTAAGTTTTGTCACTTTGGGTAAGCAGACAAGTAGTGTTAGTAACTAATAAAGTTACTATTAATATATAGTCAAATCAAATGTCTTGAACTCTCACTGTTAGTCTGATTTTAATATTTTAATATTTTTCTATTTTCTTTGTTTACTTGTTTTCCTTCATTTTAACTTTTTGTTTTTCATTTTTATAAAATAAATGGGTTGTCAAGTGACTCATGTCACTATTTACTCTTATTGGCTATTGGCTATTGGCTAGGCACTAGGTTGCTAGCTTGTCATACATTGTGATTTATGCACCTAGCACCCAAAGGCATAGTCTAAATATTTTTTAGCAAAAATAAATAAATAAATAAATTGGTTGGGTCACGGGTTAGCAGGGAAGGGTCAGGTTGACCTGCAAAAAATCAAGTCGGATCATGGGTCAACCCGTTTTTGCTTCATGTCAAAAAAATCGAGTTTGGGTCATGAACTTTTTCAGGTCAGGTTAGAAAATTCAGACTCGTTTTGCCATGTCTACTATTACCCTATGTTTGGTTGGAGAGAGATGGAGGGTGACAAGAGAGGAGCCTATTCCAAATATAGATTGTAAAGGAAAAAAATTTCTTTCTATTTTTCATGTTTATAATAAAATTTTCTTTTTTCAAAGGCTATAAAATTATAAAGTGGTGTTTTATTTTTATTTTTATTATGTTTATGATTATCTTTTTGTTTTTTTTTAAACATGTTTATTGAAGAGGAAAAATTATGCATGACAGAGCTATCTGGATAGAGGTGGCACGAACAGACGTGGCATGTATGGACCGAACGGCCACGTGGCATCCAGCCCATTATTATGTGGTCTCCAAGGAACCTTAAATGGAAAGAACTTGCGACACACGATTAGCCCTGGTTTGTAGAGTCCCAACATGAGTAGAATTCTAGAATATACACGCATTGATGAGTATCTTCTCCATAAGGAAAAGACTTGTTCCGCAAGTAAAGGAGTCTGGCCCTACGCGACTATAAAAACCCAAAGACCCTCAAGAAAAAGGTACGCACAATTTCTCTAAAGCTCATACTCTCTAGTATTGTTGGAGCTCTCTTCTGACTTAACCTTCAGAGGGTCTTTGGCCGGTACCACACTGGTACTCTTTGTAAGGTCTTCTTCTTTTTCTGTGTTGGGCAGGTCTAGTATCGAGCGTGTTGGAACCGTGTGGCTCACTGGTGATTTTTTCGGTATCATCAGTTGGCGCCGTCTGTGGGAAAACTCATTTTGTGCTATTCTTAGCAATCTAAAAGCCATACGAACGCTTCCCAGACCAAGAGTTGCATTGTACTTACTCGCTTGATGGCGACCACCAATAACGTTCAGGGAGATGAACCACGCCCAACTGCCCTCGAGAGACAAATTCAAACTCTCACCACGGCTGTGGAGTGCCTCACTCAGCAAAACCACGATTTGGAATAGCAGTTACGCCAGAAGAACGAGGGTCACGACACTTAGCAAGAGGACCAAGAAGGTACCAGTGCCGAGCGAAGAGACCAAGAGGGGCCGGAAGGTAGTAATGCCCTAAGCAGACTAGAGCGACAAGATATGAGCTGTCCATCCGTCACTGATATGGCTCCACCCCACATTGTCGCGGAGATGTAGGTGATGAAGGAACAAATGGACGTCATGATGAACGCCCTCAAAGGACGGGTGTCCAGCGACCTTGATGATTTGGTCCACTGAACCGACTCGCCGTTCACCGCATCCGTCAACTCCTTCCCCCTTCCACCAAAGTTCCGTATACTGCAGGTGGAAAACTACGATGGAAACAAAGACCCTTTAGATTATTTGGAGTCCTTCAAGACCCTGATGCACCTTCAGGGGGTACCCGACGAGATCATGTGCAGAGCTTTCCCCACCACGCTGAAGGGTCCCGCAAGGATATGGTTTAGTAGGCTGACGCCTAACTCCATCAGTACTTTCAAGGAGCTAAGCGCTCAGTTTGCTTCGCACTTCATCGGGGGACACAAGTATAAGAAGTCTACAGCATGCTTGATAAGCATCAAGCAGCGGAAGATGAGACGCTAAGGTCTTACATAGCACGCTTTAACAAAGAGGCGCTTTCAATCGATGAAACTGACGATAAGATACTTGTAGCCGCTTTCACAAATGGGGTGCAGAAGGGTAAGTTCCTATTTTCACTATACAAGAACGACCCGAAGACTATGTCGGACGTGCTTTGTAGGGCAACCAAGTACATGAATACTGAAGACGCGCTTCTGACTCGAGAGAAGAGAGAAAGGCAGGAGGATACGCGACAAGACAGAGGGCGGAAGATGGCAAGAACTGGAGACACTGGACGAACAGAAGCTACACCACCCGTGGAACACCAAGCACCTACAGAAGTACTAACAATAAAAAGGATGGCATGAAGAGCAGCACCCCTTTATTTCTAGTTTACCTTAGTGAATTTTAGCTATACTCAGTTTTTCTATTTACTTTAGTTTTTGCTACAATAACTCTTTTAAAGCCCAAAGGGCAAGTCTTCGTTTTCTTTTTAAGAACTATTTTTTCTACGAATGCATGGTTTATTATAATAAGAGGAGTTTATTCAGACATGGCCAAAGTCGCCTACTGGTGGACGGCCACTACGCTAAGTTACCTATGGGTAGACGCATAGCCAAAGTCGCCTACGGGTGGACGGTCACTACGCTAAGTCACCTATGGGTAGACGCGTGGTCAAAGTTGCCTACGGGTGGATGGTTACTACGCTAAGTCACCTACGAGTAGACGCGTGGTCAAAGTTGCCTATAGGTGGACGGTCACTACGCTAAATCACCTACGGGTAGACGCCTGGCCAAAGTCGCCTACGGGTGGATGGTCACTACGTTAAGTCACCTACAGGTAGACGCCTGGCCAAAGTCGCCTACGGGTGAACGGTCACTACGTTAAGTCACCTACGGGTAGACACATAACCGAAGTCGACTATGGGTGGATGATCACCATACTAAGTTGCCTACAAGTAGACGACCAAAAAGGTGACAAGGCACCAAAATTTAGTCACCTCAATTAGTCCACGACTCCAAGTAGACGAATCACAAGGTGACGAGGTAACACTTAGTCACCTCAACAAGTCCACGACCCCAAGTGGACGACCAGCAAGGTGACGAGGTAACACTTAGTCACCTCAATTAGTCCACGACCCCAAGTGGACGAATCACAAGGTGATGAGGTAACACTTAGTCACCTCAACAAGTCCACGACCCCAAATGGATGACCAACAAGGTGACGAGGTAACACTTAGTCACCTCAACAAGTCCACGACCCCAAGTGGATGACCAACAAGGTGACGAGGTAACACTTAGTCACCTCAACAAGTCCGCTACCAAAAAATGACAACCCAAAAGTGGACCAAAAAAAAAAAAAAAGACGAGGACGGATGCATGTCCATAAAAAAAATTAAAAAAAGAAAAAGAAAAAAAGAAGAGGACGGATGCATGTCCATGAAAAAAAAAAGAAAAAAAAAAGAAAAGAGAAGAGGACGGATGCATGTCCATAAACAAAAGAAGGACGGACACCAAAAAAAAAAAAAAAAAAAAAAAAAAGGGGACGAATGCATGTCTATGAAAAAAAAGAAAAAAAAAAGAAGAGGACGGATGCAGGTCCATGAACAAAGGTGGACGGACACACACACAAAAAATAAATGAATAAAAATGATGACGAGGTAACACTCAGTCACGTTGGCAAGTCCATGACCCAAAGTAAACGGATAAAATACCTTAAGAAAGGGAAACTAATAGAGGACTACAACGCGTCCCGAAGGTTGAAAGTTCGGGCATCACGCGTCCCGGGGGCAATGTATTAATGGCCTACTATGTAGAAGGATGCCCAATCCTACATATAAGTATAAAACAAATGCCAACGTTTCAGCAAGACCTCAGGGCTAAACACTACAAAAGGAAGCCAATGGACACCTAATCCTCATCCCAATGGGATGGATCGACAACCAAGGATACCGACGATCAAGGATGCCAACAGCACCTGATTCTCATTCAAAAATTTAAGTCCTACTACCTACGGGTGGAAGGACGAACCAAGCCACCAACGAGTGCCTTGGTAAAAAAATTCAAGTCCTACTACTTACGAATGGAAGGACGAACCAAGTCACTCACAAGTGCCTTGGTACAAAAATTTAAGTCCTTCTACCTACGGATGGAAGGACAAACCAAGTCACCAACAAGTGCCTTGATACAAAATTTAAGTCCTTCTACTTTCGGGTGGAAGGACGAACCAGGCCACCAATAAGTGCCTTGGTACAAAATTTAAGTCTTACTACCTACGGGTGGAAGGACGAATCAAGCCACCAACGAGTGCCTTGGTAAAAAAATTTAAGTCCTTCTACCTTCAGGTGGAAGGACGAACCAGGCCACCAACAAGTGCCTTGGTACAAAATTTAAGTCTTACTACCTATGGGTGGAAGGACAAACCAAGCCACCAATGAGTGCCTTGGTAAAAAAATTCAAGTCCTACTACCTACGGGTGGAAGGACGAACCAAGTCACTCAAAAGTGCCTTGGTACAAAAATTTAAGCCCTTCTACCTACGGGTGGAAGGACGAACCAAGTCACCAACAAGTGCCTTGGTACAAAAATTTAAGTCCTTCTACCTATGGGTGGAAGGACGAACCAAGCCACCAACGAGTGCCTTGGTAAAAAATTTTAAAACCTACTACCTACAGGTGGAAGGACGAACCAAGTCACTCACAAGTGCCTTGGTACAAAAATTTAAGTCCTTCTACCTTCGGGTGGAAGGACGAACCAAGTCACCAACAAGTGCTTTGGTACAAAATTTAAGTCCTTCTACCTTCGGGTGGAAGGATAAGTCCTACTACCTACGAGTGGAAGGACGAACCATGTCACTCATAAGTGTCTTGGTACAAAATTTAAGTCCTTCTACCTTCGGGTGGAAGAACGAACCAAACCACCAACAAGTGCCTTGGTACAAAATTTAAGTCCTACTACATACGGGTGGAAGGACTAACCAAGCCACCAACGAGTGCCTTGGTAAAAAATTTTAAGACCTACTACCTACGGGTGGAAGGACGAACCAAGTCACTCACAAGTGTCTTGGTACAAAAATTTAAGTCCTTCTACCTACGGGTGGAAGGACGAACCAAGTCACCAACAAGTGCCTTGGTACAAAATTTAAATCCTTCTACCTTCGGGTGGAAGGACGAACCAAGCCACCAACAAGTGACTTGGTACAAAATTTAAGTCCTACTACTTACGGGTGGAAGGACGAACCAAGCCACCAACGAGTGCCTTGGTAAAAAAATTTAAGTCCTACTACCTACGGGTGGAAAGACGAACTAAGTCACTCACAAGTGCCTTGGTACAAAATTTAAGTCCTTCTACTTTCGGGTGGAAGGACGAACCAAGCCACCAACGAGTGCCTTGATAAAAAATTTTAAGACTTACTACCTACGGGTGGAAGGACGAACCAAGTCACCCGCGAGTGTCTTGGTGAAAATTCTAAGTCTTCCTACTTACGGGAGGACGGACGAACCAAGTCACCCAAAAGTGCCTTAGTCAAAATTTAAGTCTCCTGCGCCATAAATAATTTCAGGCCAGCCTGTCAAAGACTGACAAGTCTCTCAGGATCCAAATCGAATCATCACCCCACAGGTCCTTTGACTTCGAGATCACGAACCCATAGGGTGAAGGGGGCAACTAAAGAGGAAAAATTATGCATGACGGAGCTATCTGGACGGAGGTGGAACGGACAGACGTGGCATGTACAGACCGAACGGCCACGTGGCATCCAGCCCATTATTATGTGGTCTCCAAGGAACCTTAAATGGAAAGAACTTGCGACACACGATTAGCCCTGGTTTGTAGAGTTCCAACATGAGTAGAATTCTAGAATATACACGCATTAATGAGTATCTTCCCCATAAGGAAAAGACTTGTTCCGCAAGCAAAGGAGTCTGGCCCTACGCGACTATAAAAACTCAAAGACCCTCAAGAAAAAGGTACACACAATTTATCTAAAGCTCATACTCTCTAGTATTGTTGGAGCTCTCTTCTGACTTAACCTTCGAAGGGTCTTTAGCCGGTACCACACCGGTACTCTCTGTAAGGTCTTCTTCTTTTTCTGTGTTGGGCAGGTCTGGTATTGAGCGTGTTGGAACCATGTGGCTCACTAGTGATTTTTTCGGCATCATCATTTATGATTATCAAGACAAGTGATTTAAGTATTAGTTAATCATATCATTTATTCACATTTTATGTTAATTTTAAATTTTTAAATAAACATAAATTATGTCAAAAAAAATAAATAAACATATCTAAAAATAAATATTGATTAATTGCCATATTTCACATTCTAGTTTCATATTTTATTGTTCTCACTTCTTAGTTGATTTTAAAATTTAAAATAAACATAAATTATGCAAAAAATTATATATAAAAACATATCTAACAATAAATATTAATTATGACGTATTTCACATTCTAGTTTTTCAAGTAGAGAAATACCGTATTCTTATATTATTGGTTTTCATACTCGAACCGTCTAACAAATCGTAAAAGAAAAATGTTTAAGATTTTTAAGGTTCAACTGAGGTCAGACCGTGATAACGTAATAATTATTTTATTAGTTTATTAATACATAAATAAATAAAATACATGAGCAAAATTTAACAATCTTAACCAAAATAATGTTTAAAAATGATAAAATATAGATGATCAAGGGGCTGTTTGGTAGGGTGTTTTGAGTAATAGTTTTCCGTGTTTAAACAATATTACACGTATTTTAATACACTATTTCACTCACACTTATTTTCAAAAAATACAAATAACGTTATTAGAACAATATTACCAAACGGGCCAATTTACTACAAAAATGGTAAAATATCACTTATAAAAAAAAAAAAAAAATCAACTAGTCAAGTGATGGGAAGGGTGATAATAAAGAGCTGAAGAAATTGCTGGATGATTATCAAAAAAGAGGGAGAGGCGTGACTTTTTAGGTGAAAAAATTTAAAATATAAACCGTTCTCCTATTTCCAATATCAAATCCTAGTTTTTCTTCCTCTTTGTTACTTTGTTCGTTACTTGTACGTTTGGATACGGTTTATGGGTCCATTTGAATACAACTTATTTTTGTTGAAACTGAAAACTGAAAACACTGTAGCAAAATAATTTTTTAATGTATGAATAGTGCCGTGAGACTCGTGAACAGTGTTATTTGTCTCCTGAACAATGAATCCATGTGATGTTACTGTTCATACGCGTTGGGAAAAAAAAAGAGGCAGAAAACGCAAACGTGAACCCAAAACGTGAATCCAAACACTCACTATAAGTCTAGCGTTTGCGCTTTTTTTTTTTTTTTTTTTTTTTTAAATTATTGAGAAGCTGGGCTTTCACATGGGAATGTATTTGTTAGTAGGTTCCGTGCACTGTGCACAGGACCTACTATCTTTGACCAGCAAGCATTTCACGTGGGAATGGTACTGTTCAGTAGGTTTTGTGCACTGTTTACGGGACCCATAAACTTTTTTATTCAGCAATTTTTTTATTAAAAATAAATTTTACAGTACTATTTATATATTTAAAAATTATTTTGTTATAATATTTTTTAATTTTCAACAAAATATAAGGTATCCCAATAAATTCTAAAAGTTAAAATGCCATTTGATACTTCTTTGCATTAGAAAAAAAAAAAAAAAAATTTGAAATCTCAAAATTTTATAACAATTCTCGTGGGGTGTCAGAGGGCACACTGCCACAAGTTACAAACAAAAAGCGTACCTCCTTTGCTTTTAGTCTTTTACTATTAAAAGTCACGACAAAGAAAACAACTAAGGGTGAGTTTGGTTCAGCTTTTTAAAGTTGCAAAAGCTAACTTTTTAGGTCTAAAAGCTGAACCAAACGGGTACTAAAAAGCTTTCAGAAATAAAAACTTAAAAACTAAGAGAGGCGGATGGGCGTGAAGAAGAAGAATGGCTGATCACTTTCGGAACAATGCTGGCGATGGCGGTATTATGGGTTACATGGTATTTTCTTTTACCGTTAATCACTTAATTTCCATTTTTCTTGTTTTTCGTTTATCGTCCGGTATTATTTTTCCGGCCGGTATCCGATTTTTTTCCCGGTTTTGCCGGTACAACCCAGTAAGCTCCGGTACAAAAAGCGGTACAAAATAGCCGTATTTCTGTACCGGCCAAGGTGCCGGTACAAAAAATTCCAGCTGTACCGGCCGGTACAGTACAGACGTACAGTATTTGACTCCATTGGTTAGAACCCCCAAATTCCTCTCCCTCCTCTCTTAAAAAATATTTAAATAAGATAATTTAATCTCCTTTTGCTCTATTCCCCTTTACTTCTTTTCATCCAAACAAGCTATTAAGTCTTGATCTCGTTTGTCCACCGCCAAAAGCTCCACCATCACTAGATCTGACCGTTAGAAGGATCGATTTGCTTATTTGGAGATGAAAGATCGAGAGAGGGGAGGCAGAGAGAAAGGCGAGAGTGATATAATAAGTGAAAACAGTTTTTGTACTGTCAAACTTTACTGACTGTGATATTATTATTATTATTTTTTTTTTTATTATTAAAGAAGTAGGAACATCAATTTCCTATTATTATTAATATTACCTGTTAAAATTTTAATGAGAGATTAACATATTAAATGAAATAAAGATTTATAAATTTAAATTTTTAAAATAAATTATTTGAATTTTGGTTATATATATAATCTGAAACGGTACACTAGTATTAATCGATACCGAAATATCTCGTTTCTTTGACCAAACCATTATGGCCTCCGGTACGAGATTAATTTCCTTGGTTCTAACTACTTTTAACATTTTATTTTTAATTCTCCAAATTGGAGAGATTTGGATAGAGAGTGAAGCATAAAAATGCTTGAATAAATAAATTATCAAATTTACCCTTAACATATTAACAAAATTAAAAACAATGAAAAAGTTAATTATTCTCATCCCTTTACTTAAATTATTCAAACAAGATGAAGGATAACCATTTTTTTTTACTCTTCTCCCCTCTACTATTCTCTCGTCTACTCTCCTTCCAAACTTCTAAACATGGTATTAGATTTTTTAGCAAAATTTTGTAGAAAGAAAACCGAAAAAATCGTGCACGGTTCAACAAACCGTACGATTGGATCTGGGTTCAGACGGTTCACAAGAGAATTCCGGTTTTTTATGTTTAAAAAACGTAATAATGACTAGTTCCTGATTAATCTGCCAACTGTACAGTCCGATCTGGTTTTAACAACCATACCATGCAATATATTAAAAAAATTTAATTTAAATATTTAAAAAAAAAAAAAAAAACCAAACAAACAAACACGATCAAATAAGTGCGCACCTAGAACGAGCAGGGCTTCCGGAAGAGCACCAAGAATAGGAAGGACGAGACCAGCCACAAAACCAGGGCCTAGAATTTCCAACAAGAGCTCGCTCCCATCGGACAATGACTTGGCAGCTAAGTACATGAGGTACCCGTACACCACCATGAGGAAAAGGTTTCCCATTACCGAGGTGGTGCACGGCAAGAACCCGTAGGTCTGGTCGCAAGTTGAAGTTGAAGACTCGGCGGAATCACAGTCGTGGACGCCATTAGAGATTAGATCAGACGTTAATGGACGGATGGTGATGAAGCGACCATAGGAGGGGACACAGAGGATTAGGAGAAAAAGCCCGAAGGTAGAGACGGATAGGTGGTGGTAGTTTGACATGGTGGGGTGGGGATTTTAAGGACTGTAAAGTTGTATTACATCCGGATGCTCTTTCCGGTTTTGTGGCTATCTCTTTTAATAACAGAGAAAGAGGACTTTAGAGTCAATGGTTACTGTGTTTTTCATTTTCTCTACCAACTTTATCTTTTCTTTATTTTATTTTATTTTATTTTTATTGATTTTCTTTATCTTATGTTAGAGCATCAGCATTGAAGAATGCTACTCTATTCTATTTTACCATCCCAAAAAGCTACTTTATCAATTATATCATACCATTTTACAATACACCCTACATCCCAAAACTCTATTATTTTACTTTTTCATTAAAATATTATTTTTTAATCTTTCTTTATTATTTCTTTCCAATAATCACTTTTGCAAAATGGTATGGTATTCTTCAATGGAATAAAATATATATATATTTTTTAGAATACTGCTACAGTACAATTCTAACTTTAGAATTGTACTGTAGCACTATTGCAAAAAATTTTGCAATAGTGAGGTTTACAATTTTTTGATGCAAACGTTTTTGAGCCATGAAATGCCAAAAAGTCCTTAGATATGACATTAGCATTCTTCAATGCTAATGCTCTTAGAGCACGTTTCTAATTTTCCAAAGAATGCTAAAAAAAAAAAAAAAAAAAAAAAAGGTCCAGGTATTCTTTAACATCAAGGGATTGACTCAGTGGTTTCTTAAGATTTTATGATATTCATGTGATCTTAAATTCAATCTTCTTACTAATATCTTGGGGTCATCCAAATAGGATTTTTAGTGCGTGTGGGACGGAAGAACTGCATACACCTAAGACAATAATTAGATATTCGAAGAGGTTTAAATGCCCTCGTTTGTAATATATATATTATTGGGGCAATGGCCCCCCAATCTTTTTAAATATATTATTATATATATGAGACAAAATTGGCCTTTTACCTTTTTAAAAAAACAATCCAACATTTTACCCTATTTCCCAAACTAATTAGGGAAATGACCCTCTTTTGAAACTCGATTTTGAGAAAATCGAGTTAAGCCCTATAGTAGTGTTTTAAGGAGCCTATAGTGACGTTTTAATGAGCCTATAGTGGCGTTTTGGAACTCGAGTTCCATGAACTCGAGTTATAGGTAAAAAAAAAATGAAAAACTTGCATTGAACTCGAGTTCATAGAGATCGAGTTACAAAACGCCACTATAGGTCCTTTAAACGTCATTATAGGCTCCTTAAAACTCCACTATAGGGCTCCAGAATTTTTTTTTTTTTTTAAACTCGATTTTGAAAAAATCCAGTTTCAAAAGAGGGGCATTTCCCTAATTAGTTTGGGAAATAGGGCAAAATGCTGGATTATTTTTTTTAAAAGGGCAAAGGCCAATTTTGTCCTATATATATGGGTACTAATTTTAACAATTTTGTTTTATAGAATTACATTTTTGCTTTCTTATCAATATTATCGATTCTTTTAAGAATATTGTTATAGTCACAAATTTTTCTACAACATTTTTACGAACTGTTAAGGTAGCAAATTCGTATTAGTTCGCATTTGGACTCACTACTTACATTATTTTTTTACTTACCAATAACTACTCATTACATTAGCAATTTGTAAAAAAGTTTGTAGCTCTAGCATTTTTCTCATTTTAAAGACCAAATCTAAAACAAAATATATAGGCCCAAAAAAATTAGTCCAACAAAAAAATTACCAATAGTAAAACAAAAAAAAAAAAGTCCAGTCAACCAATTTTATCCAAAATAAACAATCTTGCCCTTTAAAAATTTTTAAACAACTAGCAACTAAACGACTAAGCAGCAGCAGAGTCAGAGGCCGAAGCCATTGCACACAACCAGCAACAAAGCCACACTCCCTAACTCTAAGTTCTAGCTCTGTCCCTACTTCCTAACATGAAAGTCAGGGTATTCATACTTCACAAAGCGTACTGGAAGCATATGGCTGACAAATACCTAAATCATGGGTGCCGGCCTTACACAGATACACCTTGACTAGGCCAAAAAAAAAATTTATATACATTGTTATTTTTAAATTACCTTATTTCATTTATCTAAAAATATGTTAAACACTCTACCCTCTAACTTGCAAATATCAAGAATTTGGGTTCAACAAAAATAAAAGTAATGCTAGAGACAACAAAATGTCACAACATTCTTAGATTAGCATTTCAACTAATCACATATGGTTCACCACAATCTCTAATTTAAATTTTTTGGTATGCTAATTTATAAATATTCTGAAATTATTATGACATCATGTTGTGTCATTAGCATTATTCACATAATAATTCTGGCCCCCAAACATAATATTCCATAATCCATAACCCTTAATAATAAAATAAAAATCCAAATGTCAACAATGAAAAAAATAGCCCAAACAATAACAAAAATATTCAACCAAAAAGAATATTCAAAAACAAAAAATAAAAACTCCTAATATTCAAATTCATAACTCTTTCAACTCATTTTATAAAAATAATCTCTAATTTCATTTTTTTTTCTATAAACGGTACTAAGAGAGATACTATAGCCGTGAGTTTTCCTCAGCAGTACCAGCAACTCTACTCTCCTCAGCTTTGTAGTCGTAGCAGCTCTACTCTCCTCGATGGCTTGGCTTACAGTTGTAACAAGTAACATTTGTTCCTCTCTTTCTCTCTCTATCTCACTACTTTTATCCTCTCTATTATCATTTCAAATTCTTTCACTTTATTATTCTCATCTCAATACTCTCAATTCTCACTATATTTCTCATAAAAATCCCTTTTTGATTATTGTAAAACTTCATGTATTTACATTTTTTTTTTGTGTGATGTCAATACATTCAAATTCTATTTTTATTAGATTTAATATAATTTAAGTTTTTTAATGACTATCTTAAAAAATAAAAAAACCTAAAGCTACTGCTAAAGATCATGTAAGATCATGCAAAGCCAAGCAACCTCAGCAATACCAGATTCTAAAGCACAATACTTATGTTGTATTTACCCTTTATGTTAGGTTCTAATTTTATGTAAGTTGACAACCGAGAACTAAAACCTGTCTAGTTTAAGATTTTTAAGTCTTAGAACAGTGTTAGACATTGCTCATTTTGGATCAAGTCAAGATTCAAGAACAGTCAAGCTGCAGAAAAAAGAATTCAACCTGCAAGGCTCGACCAATCGAGAGACAGGCTCGACCGATCGAGAATTGATTTCCATAGAATTTAAATCAGGCCTAAAGCCTGCGAAAATGTTTAGCGTTTGTGTCAAACACTACTAGGTATAAAAGAAACACCCTAAATACATTTCAGAGGTTCTTGGAAGTCTTGTGAATTACTCGTGTGAGATTTGCGAGGTTTTGTAACTTTCTAACTTAACAAGCATCTACCAGAAAAAAGATTCATATACAAGAACTGGTGGAGATAAGTTGCTACATACAAGATCAACAACTGCTAATGATCTAAAGCTTTGAGTGGGATGTCAAAGTCACAAACGTGGATGTTTTTATGTTACAAATTCAAATAAAAGAGTCTATGGTTTCAGAGCTGTGCGTGGTCACGTAAATAAGTACTACAAGAGATAGTTTTAGATTTAGGAAAAAAATCTATTGTAAAACTTTCATTCTATCATAGTGAATTTGTTGCCTTGAGGATAGTTTAGGTTAAATCATTCTCAAGTTTTTTACTTTGAAACTAGACGATTTCATTGGTTTTCCTAGGTCATCATATCACTTGTCTTCTTTACTTTTCCCTATTATGTGATATGATTGTTTGTATTAACCTAGATCTAAATAATAAACCAAAGTATCAACTTGGTTAATTAATTAGGTTAAACAATCTGAGTGTACAGGGGTCTAAACGAACTAACAAGTGGTAACAGAGCAGGCTAGCTCTTGATTATGTAGTTTTACCCAAAGTTGATCTTTGACCCCTGTTGTTATGGAATGTGGTCACTCTCTAATGATCTCTCCCTACTTCGATAGAAATAACTATGCCTATTATAAGCAAGAGAGTTAATCTCGTACCGGAGGCCGTACTGGTTTAGCCAATGTAACGAGATATTTCGGTACCGGTCGATACCGGTGTACTGTTTCAGATTTACTGCTATGTTATATATATAACCAAAATTTATATTATTTATTAAAAATTTTAAATTTATAAATCTTAATCTCATTTAATATGTTAATCTCTAGTTAAAATTTCAACTAGGTAATATTAACAATAATAGGGAATTGATGTTCCTACTTTTTTAATAATAATAATAATAATAAAATTTAAAAGTTAAAATGCCGTTTGAAACTTCTTTGCATTAGAAAAAAAAAATCAAATTTGAAATCTCAAAATTTTATAACAATTCACGTGGGTGTGTCAGAGGGCACACTGCCACAAGTGACAAACAAAAAGCAAACCTCCTTTACTTTTAGTTTTTTATTGTTAAAAGTCACAACTATGGGTCCGTTTGGATTGAACTTATTGCTGCTAAAATTGAAAATTGAAAACTGAAAACACTGTAGCAAAACAATTTTTAAATGTGTGAATAGTGCCGTGAAATCCATTTTTAATATTTTTAAATGCATGAATAGTATTGCTACAGTGCTGCTACAGTGCTTTTGTCTCCTGAACAGTAAAATTATGTGATTTTACTGTTCATGCACTGGAAAAAAAAAAAAAAAAAAAATGAAAACGCAAAACGCAAACGCAAAACGTTGAATCCAAACCGCACCTAAACAATCAACTAAAGCCTTCAGAAATAAAAACTTAAAAACTAAGAGATGCAGACGGATGGAGGGATGGGCGTGAAGAAGAAGAAGAATGGTCACTTTCGAAACAGTGCTGGCGATGGCGGTATTATGGGTTACATGGTATTTTCTTTTACTGTTAATCACTTAATTTCCATTTTTCTTGTTTTTCTTTTACCGTCCGGTATCCTTTTTTTGGTTGGTATCCGATTTTTTCCCCGGTTTTGCTGGTACAACTCGGTAAGGTCCGGTACAAAAAGCTGTACGAAATAGTCATGTTTCTGTACCGGTCAAGGTGCCGGTGCAAAAAATTTCGGCTGTACTGGCTGGTACGGTACGGTATTGACTCCACTAACTATAAGGTTGGTGAAAGCCTTTTTGAAATCTCTGGACGAGAGAGTTTGGATGTCTGTGGAAACTGGTTGGGATTTGCCACTCTTGTGGCTCAATGGATTGATGCTCAAAAAGAAGTAGCTAGCTTTAATAGTAAGGCTATGAATGCAATATTCAATGTTGTTTCAATAAAATAATTCAAAAGGGTTTCTAATGTAGAGATAGCACATACTGCTTGGAATATCCTACAAACTGTGTACGAAGGTACAAAAGCTATAAAAATTAACAAATTGCAACATTTACTTCTAGGTCTAGGAGCATTAGAATGGCAAATGATGAGAGATTTGATGAGTTTTATGCCAAACTGAATGACATAATAAACTCTACTTTTAATCTTGGTGAAGTTTATGAGAAATCTAAGATACTTTGGAAAATCTTAAGATCCTTGACTAAAGACTTTAGGCATAAAGTCATTGCCATAACTAAGAGCAAGGATGTTGACAATATCCCTGTTGATGAATTTGTAGGATCCTTTCAATTTTATGAGTCTGACCTACCCAAGACTAACAAGTCCAAATTTATGGCCTTGAAATCTATAGATGATGTTGATGGAGATGTGTTTGATGATGATATAACATCTATAGAGATTGCTTACCTTGCCAAAAAATTTCGAAACTTTTTGAAAAACAATAATAGAAGGGCTAGAAATCAAAATGTTGCTGACCTTAAGAATGTGAAGAAGAATGAACAAACCAAAAATAATGTTTCAGAAAAATCCAAAAATAAGGTTGTTCAATTTTCTAACAATTCTTTTGGCCAACAATGTTTTAGTTGTTAAGGGTATGGACATGTAAGGTCAGAATGTCCTACATACTTGAAGTCAAAGGGTAAAACTATGCTTGTTACTCTTATTGATGATGAAGAATTTGGTCACGAGTGTAAAAGTGATCAAGAAGGGAATTTCATAGCTTTCACTACTACTACTGTAATTGGTGAATCAGAAATTGTTGAGGAGAACCCTTTTGATGGCGAACTCTCTAAGAATACTGACTTGCAAGAGGCTTACAACAAGCTATGCAAGATTGTAGCAAAAGATTCTATGAATGTTGACCTAGGATTAAAAAAGATAGACACTCATAAACGTGAAAAGAAAAATCTTTTGGTTAGGAGCTCAAAAATCCAGATCCCATTCTCTATTGGGCCAAGCAACAAAAGGGCTTTTGCTTGTAGCCCATACTTCTATATCCCCAAAAACTTATTTCTGTTTTCTTCACTTTCAACATTTGCGTCTTGCTGCAAATCAAAAGCGGGAAAGGATCAGAGAAAATCAAGGGCACTCTCTCTTTGCTTCTTCCCTTTACAACTCTTCATTCCCAGAATCTCATTTAAGGTACAATTTTCTTTTATATATGCACTCTTCACTCACACACAAACACAAACTTTTTTTTTTTACTCCAAAGCCACTGAACCCAATTCTTCATCAAAACCCAGCTTGTATCTTTGTCTCTCATATGCAATTTTAGTATTTGCTTGATAACCCTTTTATTGAATTGCTTTTTTCCTCACTTGGGTTTGATTTTTTAAGGTTGTTTGAAAAAAGGTTGTCTTTCTTTGTTGACACAGAATAATCTTAAAAGAGTTAGCTGAGAAAACCCAAGTTTAAGATATGGTAAGTTTCTCTCTCCACTATGTTGTTTCTTTCAGTTTTAGATTTGTTGGAATTTTATACTGGGGTTGCTTATATATATACATATATATTGATGTGTGATTTTGTTATAGTCAGGAAGCAGGAAAGAAACAGTTTTGGACTTGGCAAAGTTTGTGGACAAAGGTGTCCAAGTCAAGCTCACTGGTGGTAGACAAGGTTATTGTTACATAACTTTCATTTTTTGAGTTAATTATGTGTATAAAAATGAATAGCATATGCCAATGAGCTCTAGCTGATTACCAAACTCAAACCCGCAACACATCACTTGGGCAAGAGAATAAAATTATAATTAAAAAAAAAAATGTTGCATACCAAATTTAATAACTTAGAGATGTGGTTTAAATAGGTATTCAATGTGAAAGTATTTGAACCCAATAGGATATCTATCCACATAACTTAGTTTCATTAGGAATATGAAATATGTTTATTGCTTTTGAGAGCTTCAACACTAGCAATTTTAGGCTTCTGAAAGCAGAAACTAGAGTGATTTTAATTATGGAAGTTTTTTCTATGGAATATGGGAAGTTGTAAATCTTGTGTTTGATTATGGCAGTGACTCTTGAAAGCAGAAAGAGCCACCATGTTGACTAAAATTGACCTTATCAATCCTAGTTCTTTAGGGTAGTTTTTTTGGGGTCATTATAATGGATTGGACCCTGTTGGATTCCTTTTACATTTAACTTTTCTTTATTGGATTCCTGATCAAGTATGACTATGTAACTTTTTCTTTTTTGGGTTGCAGTGACAGGGACTCTAAAAGGATATGATCAGTTACTAAACCTTGTTTTGGATGAAGCCGTAGAGTTTTTGAGAGGTAGTTAC
Source organism: Notholithocarpus densiflorus (assembly GCA_030021035.2). Taxonomy (NCBI): domain Eukaryota; kingdom Viridiplantae; phylum Streptophyta; class Magnoliopsida; order Fagales; family Fagaceae; genus Notholithocarpus; species Notholithocarpus densiflorus. The sequence continues at coordinate 59,690 of JARYZH020000814.1, forward strand.
TTCATGGCTTACTGACAATTGCTTATGAGGTTGTGTGTGTGTGTATGGTTTTAATGCTTATGTTCAAACTGATCAAATGGTTGTGGTAGTATTTGATCAGTTATTAAACCTTTTTTGGATGAAGCCATAAATTTTTGAGAGGCCGTAACTTCATGGCTTACAGGCAGTTGTTATGACTCTGTGTGTGTGTGTGTGGGTGTAACTAGTTAGCTCTGTGGTTTTGATGCATCCGTTCAAACTATTGGTCATGGTTGTATTTTGATCTTTTTGAACATTTATTCATCTATGCTTAGTGGGAAAGTTAATGTTAATATTAACTCTTCCTAATATTATCATTCTTTAGAATGGAAAACTCATCAAAGTTGCCATGCTGATCATTTTTTTTGATACATTTCAAGTGGGGGAGGGGGAGTAAGAATTATGTCTTCGTTGGAAACACCAAGAGGTCTAGTTAACCTAAAGGTCATTGATGTTGCCATGCTGATCATCGTCAGTTTTATGTTCCTTTTGTTCAACTAAGCTTACAGAAATCCTTAACTTTATTCCCTGACTCTTCGACTGAGCCATGATTGTCTGTTAAAATCATTATAAATCAAAGCACAAAAGATAGTTATTATTATGGTGTTGAATTCTAAATAATCTTGCATCAGATTTGATACCTGAGCTAATCTTCTATATCATCGATGTCATATCAACCATCCATTGTGCACAATATGAGTCCTTTAATTTCAGATACCAGTTGTCTCAACCCAAGAGAGCGAATTACAAAAGAAAAACAAATATAACATCACATTGGATGTTGGAACATCATGTTTCACTTCACAGGGCCCGAAGTGGGACTTGCATGAGACATGATGGCTTTTTTTTTCCTCCTGTTCCTTCCCATGCTAAATGGAGCACTATCCAAAATATAGGTGGCTTCTCTCCAGCACAAGAGAGAACTGAATTCCATTGTAGGGTGTCACATTTTAATGTAACTAAGATTTATGCTTCATGTGATAAGTGCACAAGATGATCTCAAATTAAGATACGTTGTTACAATTTGCTCCCAATTGTCAAGAGAATACAAGAAGGAACAAAAGCTATGATGAATTAACAGATGGAAACTTTCACATTCTTTTTCTTCCCATATGATTTAATAGCAACAGAATGACATTAGATTAATTTAGCTTTAGGTATGTATGCTCTCTCTATTGCTGTTTGTGCTTCTGGTTCTTAATTCTGTGAAATCTAGATCCTTTTATTTATTTTTTATTTTTTATATATAAATATGGTAATACATTTTGGTCGAGTTACATGAGCCATTTGTTATGTTAATTTGGTCACTTTAAACATGATCCCTGTTGAGTTCCATGGCCATTTGTTACGGGGGGCTATTGCCATATGGAGATTTTTAGCTCTTACTTATAAAAGGATATATTCATTGAGTAAATTGTAGAGTCAACTAGAGCAGTGATGGGTGATAACAATGTGGAGAGTGATGAAGTTCAGGTACACACCATAAGAGTTGGAGTGACTACAGAGTCTAAGTACCTAAAAAAATGTTCATTGTTTCTAACAAAAGTAAGCGTACAAGGAGAACTTTAAGTTTGATTTGCCAATGAACACTAGTTCAAATGATACCTCTTCCCCATGTAAGAGTAAGGTGGAGGGTGAGGTCATGAGTTTAAGGCCGGCTGAGTTTGTATAATTTACTAGTTTAAAAAGAAGAAGTTTATTTTATAAGGATAAACTATGATAGGACTTATAAAAAAAAATGATAAACTATGATAGGGAACCATAACTATGACAGGACTTGTCAAAAAAATGATAAACTATGATAGGGAACCATCTTGTCAGGATTGATAGGGTGTCACCCTTCTTTTCATATTTTGGTTAGACAATGGTTGAAATCTTTTTCATTTGCAAGATTTACTAGAGCTAATTGATTTAATTCTTTTATTATATTTGAGTGGTGGATAACATTAAATACATAAACCAAAAGAAGTAAACTTTAAACAAAAGGTGAAAAAAGAGACAAGAAGCATTATGTTTACATTTCAATGTAATTTCCTCTTCTAGATAATATTGGAAAAGCTAACCAAACCATGCAAAAATGGATGATGTGCTATCAATCTTGATGCTGCACTGCCCTATCATGGATTGTCCTACTTTATATATACGGCATATTGAAATAAACAGTATTAAAATAAATAAATAAAGGCTACTGTGTGCCTATAACCTATCAAAACACAAGGAACGTGATCTTTGGCCTATCCTTAAGTGTTCTGTTTAGTTTTTATTTAGAAGGCTAACAGGTAGTGAATGTCAATTAAAAGATATGAGCCTCTTTGCTTAATTGTGACATTTTGCAAATCCCATTGATTCAAGTGGTGAGACACCATATGGGGTGAACCACCATGGTGAGACTTCATGTTCTATCCTATCATTTTCAGGTATTTGGGCAGCTTGACTATTCCAAATGTCAAGGCCTTGTAGTTCAGATGGGCTTTTACCATTAAAAAAGGGAGAGTGAGTTTTGGCCTTGCCTTCATTAGCTCAATTTGACTCCAAATGATTATATGTGATTAAAGGTGTAATATGCTAAGTTACATGCTTTCAAATTGTTAACGTCTAAAAAGTAAAAAGTAAAGTTCCATTTAAACAGTTTGATGGCTATCTTTATTAGAAGATGTATAGTCACATGTATCTGACACTTCACTGATTCAGAAGTTTCACAAATTTGATGGTTAGATAACAGGGATCTAGAAGGCCTAGATGCCAGTTGTTTGCATCTGTATGAAGAAATTTCCATAATGCAGAAGATTGTAGTAGTTATCAGTACTTAGTTCATATGCATGTAGGCACCCACATTTAGCAAGTATCTTCCTGAAGGTTTGTACTAACCTGCAGCTGTTGAACAATGATAGCAATCTGTTGTAATTTGAACAGTTTTTAGACAGTAATCAATGTCAAGTAGTCAATAAGAGAGCCAAAAAGCCTAAAAGCAACCCACATTGGACGTGTATTTTCTTGAATTCATTTCTGGACTTCTTTTGTATCATGTAGTGTTGTTTTTTTTTTATTGTAAATGTCAAGCACCTTTATATATTTGCCTTATCTTTGCCAAGTAGCCTTGTAGTGATATACTGTAATTTATACAACTTTTTGAAGTTTCTAGACAAATTAACTTGGAATATTTTGCCCTTGTTCTGCAGATCCTGATGATCCACTGAAGACTACTGATCAAACCAGGCGCCTGGGCCTAATAGTATGTTCTCTTCCAGTATATGCATTTGTTCATGAATATAAGCATCTACTATGTCAGTGTGTAACCCAAAGCATGGATTGTAAATATTGCTGTTAAAGGACACCTTGGAACGCTTTCTAACTTATTTATGATGAAAATCATCATCTTTTGAATTTGCTAGACCATTTAATATGGAAAAAGCTTGCCCTTTTACTTATTCTCACAAGTTTGAATTGGTTAAATGACAGTGAGATTTTGAACTGCCCAATACCATTAGATCAACCTCATAACTATCATATCAAATTTTTTACTGTAAGGTAGTTGCATAGAAGATATTTTTGTCATAGAGACTTGAATTATAGGGTCCAAACATGATGCTCAATAAATATTTTTCTGATACTTCTTGAAGCCACCTTTCTTGTGAAAGCCTACTGACTGCAAGTAACTTAAGTTTTTGGCACAATTCTCTATAATGTAATAATAAGCTGCCATTGGCATTACTTGGTACAAGACAAGACATCTTTGAATTGCCGGGAATCTCTTTAAAGTGGTATGATTCAATAGGACGTGTTTCAATAATGTACATCAATACTTTTCAAGATTCTTTTGTGTTCTTGTGAATTATTTGATGAGTGCCCTATCGTTTTCAATATAACTGGCTTCCCAACTTGCTTGCTTTTTATTCTAAAATTTGTACCAAAAAGAGAATGCCAGTAACAGTAACATGGATTCTGAGTCATTAAGAAAGAGAAAAATTCACTGTAGCACTTTACTATTCAATGTTGCACATTAAGAAAGAGAAAAGGTCAATCTAGCAGCTTTTTATTCAATACTGCATTATATGAGGAAAAATAAAAGGCTGGATCAGTGACTGGTCACTCAAATTTAAGAAAAAAAAAATAGCACCTATTACAATGTTGGAGCATTGAATTTAAATATTGGGTGGAGAAAGGAAACAATTTCAGTCATTATTTTCCTGAATATATGTGAGGAAGAAAGACACTAGCAAAAACTTTAAACAATCTTCAATGATTTTTGTTCTTTCAATTTTGTTTTCTTGTTGGAGGTAAACAATCTTTGATGGTGAGTTATCGTGCTGCAGGTTTGCAGGGGAACCGCTGTAATGCTTGTTTCCCCGACAGACGGCACAGATGAGATTGCCAACCCTTTTATCCAGCCAGAAGGGGCCTAGGCATATATCTTTTTGTAATGTAATCAGCGATCTAAATCTGTATGCTTTAACCAGTTTAATTCTAAGAAACCTTAATGGGGAGAAGTTAGTGATGAGCCTCATTTTAAAGGCTTACTTTGCAGACTTGAATGTTGTCATCTCTGAACTAAAGTAGTAAGATCGTTATCTTTCTTTGTTTTCTTTTGAACTGTATTGATGAATATGCTAGAGGTGGTTTGAAGGCCCACTGGAAATTGACAAACTCATAGTGGAGTTGCCCCATGTTAATGCACTAGTCTGCAGACTATAGTTGTCCACATGGAAAGACAATGACAGAAAAGAAAGTAGAGTTACCTCTTTTTCCCCACTACACCCAAATGTCTCATAGTTGGAAGAAATATTCCAAACCTTGTGTACCATTCTTTTCTTTCACATAAATGTGGGTCTCCTTCTAAAAAAAAAAAACACAAATGTGGGTCTCATGCATAGGGATCCACATGTGAGGTCTATT
>JARYZH020000815.1:0-64469 GCA_030021035.2 Notholithocarpus densiflorus
CACAAACGAAAAAAATAAGACGCCTCGTACAACGCAAAGTTATTAATAGTTCCATTGCAAATTTCCTTAGATCCACCTCGAATTCCAACACTTAGTAAAAGGTATCACGTATCAGTGCAGAATTAGGAGTGTTTTAATAGCTCAAAGTAACTTCAAAAGTCATAGTCATAGCATTCGAACAATTTAGAAATCCATCTTCTTTCTCTTCATATTATACCATAAGCCCAAACCGAATTTTGTGCATACATTTTCTCTATTCTATTGATTTCTTCTTTTCCACTCTTCTTTCACAAGTCACTCAACTTTCCATTCTTTTATGAGCTTATGATAAGCAGAAGGTTTTGGATTCTGGTTTTACACTTTACCAAATAACAGAAATCATAGTACAACCGAAATTCTATACAAATACAGCCAGTAAGTCAGCTGCAGCACAGGATCCTCTCCATTTCACTCAAGAAAGTCCAATTCACGGTTAAAGTTTTATTTCCTTAATCTAACAGTGTACAAACTACAAAGGGAAAAAAAAAATTATAAGCTACAAATTGCAAATTTAAATGACACGGCACTAGATACACCTTTAAATTTGTACATTTAATATGAATCATGAAATGGATTTCAAATGGAGAGAATCCTTATACCAGCAGGACACTCCAAAATCACAATAATAGTTTTAATAATTATAAATTTGACCATTACTTCAACTCACATCTCAAGTAAAAAAAAAAAAAGAGCAACAACCAAAAAAAAAAACACATGCACAGTAAAACACACAAACATGGACATAAGAAACAGAAAACACAATCACTTAATAAAACAAAAAAAGATATCAATCCCCATTGATGCAAACAAAATAAACCTATAAATTTTAATTTTTGGGACCCACAAAAATAAAAACCTCTACTCTAACTATGCCACCTACTATAACTGCTTTGCTCATTCCTTTTTTAGTAAGTTCTTCAACCTATTGCCATAAACCAACCTAAATATACAACAAATTTAATAATTTTCTTCACGACATCTTAGTGGAACATAATTTTCACATGGGAGCATCACCGACATCACTTTTATCATAAACTAATCACAACCTGCGACCTCAACAGCTATGAAAAAAGTTGTGAAATTTGTTGTATATCTGAAACACAAAAGGAAAAAAAATTCAAAAGATCGAATCTCATCATATAACCACATATTCCCACAATAAATATAAAACACAGGAAAAAAAAATAATGAAGAATAAAAATAACCCAAAATGGAAATACTACGTTTTTAGAAGGCAGAAAGGCAATAATACCTGTGAGGAACAAGAGTGGCGGCGACACCATTTTGGAGGCGGATCTCGGAGCTCTCGGCAGAAGTCACAGAGGGAAGATTAGCATGAGTGGTCAAGAGGAGATTCCGGTGGATCAAGAAGCCAGTGCCGTCAGAGATTCTGGCCATGGCAGAAGCTTTGTTAGTAAAAATGGTAGCTTTCATTCTCTCAGACTTTCCTACACCTTTGCAGAAACACCAAGACTCAGCCAGAACACCCATGTTTGTGGGAATGGTCTTAGAAATAATGGGTTTTGCTCAGAATGGTGGATCTACCATGACCAAGCTTGGCATTGCAGCAATGAGTAGTATATAAAAACAAAAACTAGAGATGGGATTGCGTTTAGAGAGAGAAAGGAAGGACGAGATGGTCGTGAAATGAGTAAAGACTACACAGTTTGAGCTGGATTTTTTTTTATAAGAATAAAGTGAAAGAAAGTACTGTCTTTGAGATAGAGAGAGAGAGAGAGTAAAGAAATAAAACAGTAGTGGGAGTAATGAAAGAAAGATGATGAGTGATGACATATATTTGTTTTGGAACTGGACAGACAAGTGGGGGAGTGCTGTTGGTGTTGTGTTGTGTTGTGTTGGGTTGGGTGACTGGTTGTATTTTTGGATTATATCCCTGTAAATAATAATTCAATTACTATATAGTTTATTTTGTTGAAAATTAAAAATTTATTACTAAAAATAATTTCTAAATTACTGTTTATGGCTGAAAATAAAGTAGCTTTGCTTTAATGCACTGTTCATGTCTCATGAACAGTGCAAGAGGCGCTGCTAAAAAAAAAAAAAAAAAGGCAAAAATGCAAAAATGCAGAAGTGCAAACATGATCCAAACGGAGCTTAAGACCACAAATTATTCCATAATTTAGGGACTATTTGAGATCTGCTTATTTTACTAAATGTCCGTTTGGTAAAATTATTTTTGCCAACTTATTTTACTCTACTATTCATAGGTCCCACTGTACTATTTCAACTAATTTTTACCTTTATCTACAGTGAGACTCGTGAATAATACCAAAAAATGCAGTGGGGTCATAAATAGTAGTAAAAATAAGCTGAATAGTAAAATAAACTGGCTTTTTAATTTTTGCCAAACACACTTATTCTCACGAAAAAAAAATATTCCATAATTCTTTTGCTACAATTTTGATGTGACAGAGTGTGAGTGGTTACTAGTTAACCATTAGTTAACCATCACTTACACATGAACCTACCATTTTTCTTCATTAATTACACCCTCTTACGTCATAGTTGTGGCAAGAAATTGTGAAAAATTTTGTTGTCTTAGGCTTTTTTCTTTACATTACATGTATCGTGAATATGCGCGTTCAACAAAATAAATAAAACTTCATTTCAGAGCATTGACAGTTACACACTCTTTATTAAACACTTACAGTATACACATTGTCAAATGACTAAAATTGTATTTTACAATTTTAACTAATATCGTGCTTTAAAAACACAATTTCAAAAGGTAACAAATTAAACTTTCATTTTAAACACTAAAATTTAAGCAATATAATAAATTAAATTTTATTATTTTAAAGTAATAAATTAAACTTTCAACTTACATTTAAACCTCAAAAATAATTGATGATGTGTTAATTTGTTACTTTTGAACAAATAGAATTTAATTTGTTATTTTTTTAAATTAGTTTAATTTATTAATTTTGAAATTAAAAGATTTTTTTTTAAAGATAATTACAATATGCTGCTAACCCTACAATTCGAACTATTTCCCCTTAGATTCCTAAGCATTTAGTGCATGGGGACATGCTAACTCCGAGGTTGACATTATATTTCCTTAAAATTATCTTTGCATAACAACTATGTGTTTGTGTTAAACAAATGAGTGGAAATAGATATGTTTCTCCTTCAAAAAGAAAAAAGAACCAAAAAAAAGAAAGAAAAGGATAGGGTTCAGGACTTCAGGTTGCACAAAGGATTCATTGTGTCTTCTTATTTTTAGATGATGATGTGACATGCTGACGTGGTTTATTATTATTATTTTGTTAGCCTCGTCAGCATATAACATGCCAACAGTACACTCTATTTGCCACATATGCATTTTTTTTATTGGGTTGACGACAATGACTAAAATAGAATTGATTTTCTGATTTCAGGAACTAATTTAGGAGCAAAATCAATTTAGAGACCAAAATAAGACTTGGCCCAAAATATAAGAACCAAAAGTGTATTTTCACCAAAAAAGTACTTATCCCAATGAATATAATAGACATAAAAATAAATATTAGATTTTAAAAAAAAATTCTGATGTAGTTAAAAAAAAAATTAAAATACTGATATGATATTTAAAAAATGCTAACAAACTTTTTTTAATAATATTTTAATATCCACGTTAGGGTTATATCAGCAATGGCAGAACTCTCCATCTTCTGGTAGAACTTTTCTATTAGTGCATTGATGGCAAGTACCAAATGAAAATTATTTTCAGTTTTTAGGGTTGAGGTAAGCGCAAAGTCAATTTAAGGACTAAAATGATATTAAGCCTAAAATGTGAGGACTTTTTCGCTAAAATCTATTTCTGAAACACCTAGCTGCCGTGCCAATTCCCAAGTAGGGCAAAAGGGTAAAACTCTAATAGGTAAGGGCATACTTAGAACAAGAAAAAAAAAAAAAGAAGAGGGAAGAAATCGGCTGATCAGCTCTCTCCCACAGAAGAAGAAGAAGAGATCGGCGTGAGAGAGAGGAAACTGATTTTGGGTGCCAAGGGATACTCTCAAAACGCAGCGTTTCAGGTTAGGATTTTTTATTTGTATTTTCCCTCTCCTCGCCGTGTCCCAGGCGTACTCGTACGACACGGGCGCGGCACGGCAGGCAAATTGCCGTGTCCGTGCTTTCAGAGAAGGAACCGATCACTTTAAACTTGCTCATACATACAGTTTGCACTGTTCTGAAAAGAACTTGAAGAGTTTGTTTGGTTGATACCTTGTAGGTGTTGCTTGCTTTGTTTTATTCAACATGTCGTCCGTAAGGAATGCTGTTAATAGACGAGCTCACAAGGAGCGAGCTCAACCGTAAGTCTCACCAGAAAATAATTTCTTTTACATCGTACCCTTTCAAATATATATAAATATTTTTCATTTTTGTATCCAGACATGCAAGGAAAAAATTTGGGCTTCTTGAAAAACACAAGGACTATGTTGAGCGTGCACAAGCATTCCACAAAAAGGAGGATACTTTGCGGGTAAGTATTCTTGCTTGATGTTTAGCTGGTAATCAAACTCTCAAATACATAATGGGGTTGTTTTGTAAATGGGTTTTTTTGCTCTACAGAAACTTAAGGAGAAAGCAGCTTTTAGAAACCCAGATGAGTTTTACTTCAAGATGATTAAAACAAGAACTGTTAATGGAGTCCATAAATTAGAGTAACATTTTGATAATTCTTTTGCATTTTTTTTAAAAAATTTTCACCCATGAATCCAAGTTGATTTGTAAGCTTCTGTTGCAGGAGTGAGGCTAACAAGTACACTCCAGAAGAGCTTATGCTGATGAAGACCCAAGATATGGGATATATTCTTCAGAAATTGCAAAGCGAGAAAAAGGTAGATCAGTGTTTTTTACTGTAAAACTCGTGGTTGATCAATTGTTTTTGCAAAATTTTCTAGAAGGTTTTGCTTATGGAATTCCATGGTTTAATGCAGAAAATTGAAAAGCTGGCGGCTGTGCTGCACTCTCTTGATAATCAGCAATCAAATAGACATGTTTACTATGCTGAAGACAGGTTTGAACTTACTAACTCTTAATTCTTATTTGGATGCATTCTTATTTTTACTATTTGCTATTTTGACAATTGAATGGGTGTTGTTTATGACTGAGTATTAGTGTGGGTGGGGAGGTTTGTATGGTACATATGTGTTGTGAGATGGTCAAAGGGTGAGGTCTTGGCATGACACATGGTGTGAGAATCAAGTATTGAAGGAATTGTTAATAAAGAGTTAAATTATTGTCTAATAATAATGGTTACCCTTTGTGTAATTGTTGGTCCATGTTGTTTGACATGGTTCGATATGTGAAGCCCGAAGTCAGTACTGTTAATAATCACTTGATTATGGGCATTGTTAGAAATCATGGCAGAGGACAATATTGGATTTCAGCATACCTTGCATGATAGTAAAACACCACACACTGAGTTATTCCACTCCTTCATTGTCGAAGCACCATGAGCCTCCAGCTTCTTGTTCTTCTTTCTTTCATGATCAGAAAAACAGAAAATGGGACCTTCGGTGTTGGTGCACGCTACTCGAGCCGATACACATGATGCCTACAGTCTAAAAACCTCACACTCACTCAAAGAACATTTTTTACCAAGCAAGTTTACTTACTGTTTAGATTTTTGGATGGGAGGCTTTTATAGCCACTTTGTATTGCCATGTAGCATTTGAGTTTTTTTTTTTTTTTGATAAATAACTGAATTTGAGTAATGTCTAGCTAGCATTACTACAGATGATTGTTACCAGTCATCTGAGTTGCCTTAGGCGTTGCTCCCATTTTCCTAGGTGTTACTCTTATAGTGAATGCTCTTCATGGGAGTTCACTTACGACTTCCACATGCACATAGTGAGCATGATTTGGCCATGCATCTCTCCATATTCTTTCTATCGTGCTTCATAGAAGTAGATAACACTGAGCACACTTGCAAGAAAATTTTGGAAGCACTACACCAAATCCTCTTTGAGGACCAGCCGAGCAACATCCCTAAAGCATCTTGTTTATGCCATAGACTCATCCTAACAGATTATATCAAGTATTTCTAATCCCTCTCAATTTCAAAAAAAATCATATCTATACTTGGTCCATCATAACCATCGCAACGTATTCACGGTTATACTTATATCGCCATCATATTGTACTATAAACTGTCAATAGTGAGTATACACTTAGTGATGTGTTACCGAATAGTCTTCCCTTTGCCCTGTGATGCTTCCGTTCATTCCTAATTGGTATCTTGAAAGGTAAGGATGTGATCATAGATTATCATATCTATACATGCTTTTCATGTTTGAGAATTGAAGCAGTGAATTCTATGTTTGATATTCCATATTGCAAATGGAGAAGGTTTGGAAGTGTAGGTTGACTAATAATGGTATGACAAAGGATTGGATCATCAAAAGTGTAGGTTGACTAATAATTGTATGACGTAGAACAAAGGGGACCAAAGTCAAATCAGATTTGAAATTCTTGGGTCAGATCTGACAGTGCTCAGACAGCTTTAATTTAAGGAATTAGGGTCAGGGTTTGGTGGGGGGGAAAAGGCTAGAAAATAGTAAGGAATAAAGGTTTTCTTATGTTCAGAATGAATATTAGGATTTGGAGGAATACAGGGGTCTGCCCCTTGTTAATTGGTGCTGCTTGTGTCATCGTGATGGGGAAACGGTGGACCACTTTCTTCTACTTTGCTCAATAGCTGGAGCAATTTCGTTCATGGTTCTCTTTCAGGTGTCTTGGTTTGAGCTTGTCTCATGTAGAAGGGAAATTGTGTTAGTAGGAGGTACCATATTGCATGGAGAGTAAAGCATCCATCTTTGCTGTTGCATTTGGTTTGTTTTGGAAAAAATAAGAGGGCATTCCAAGGCAAGGAGCAATCCATGGGGAGAACTAAAAATGGGTTTCCTCAAGGCATTATACTCTTGACTATCAATTATCCATTTCATCAAAATATTTTGTTTTTTTTTTTTTTTTGCTTTGTTGAAGCTTTAAAATTTATGCTATGATTATAAACTCTTCTTTTGTTTCTGCTTTTATGTTGTTCTTTTCTCCTTCCCGTGTTTCCTTTTTATACTCTTTTCTATTTGGGGTTTGGATCTGTCTTATCCCTTTGATATTTCTTGCAGGGAGGAGGCTAAAGAAATACAATTACACTCTTTGAAAAGCACATCAGTGCCTACTAATGACGTTTCCAATGATAGTAAAAGGTATAGACAAAATGTTGGTGGTTATTGGATACAGATTGATTTGACTAATAAGTTTTGTTAATTTTGGAACTTGACCTTTTGCTCTTCATAGATTTGATATTCGAGGATCTAATTTGGCACTTTTACATTCCAATATTTTAGAAATGGAGGAGAAAAGTGATAGTTTGACTAGCTATTTGGTTGACAGTACAAGTGTCATTCATACATTTGAAGAGAATCACGATGATATAGTCTTGGCATATGTTTCAAATCAATAAAATTGAATGTTGAATGTGGCCATACAACAACAACAAAGCCTTAGTCCCAAAATTTTGGGGTCGGCTATGGATCCTCGACAGATTATTTAGGCACTCATTGATGAACATTATGTTTGGCTTTAAAATTCCATCAATAATAATGGGGAGATAAGTGCAAACATATCTTCAAATGTTTGAGTTTCTTCATTGGAAGTTAAAGCCCCCTTTTAATGAACTATGTTAAATTTATTTTCTTATGCATCTATTTTATTAATTTCAACCAAGTGTGTCTATGTCTACATATAAATAAACAAACAGATGAATTGAGCATTTTCCACCTCCTCTCTAAGGTGCAAATGAGTTGATTGAAGGGTTTTCTTGGCTCATAAATGAGCCAAGCTCCCAAAAGTTCGGCCCAAGCCAGTTGCTATATGAGAATTTAAGCAAAAGGAAAAAAATGGCCAAATAGTCCATTGCTTTTATTTCTCTATGCTTAGGGTTTGTTTGGATACCGCTTATAGGAGTTTTTGCTTACCTAATTTATGAAATTTCAGATTTTAATATTTCTTTTGAGCCTAGAGATTAAGGTTTTAGTGTTCAAACTCCAATCCCATTTTCAGTTTTTAGCTGTAATCTTTTTTTATTGATAGAATTTTCTTCTTAACCATTATTTTACACCATTCTAAGTTCTGTTCACCGCATCAAGTTGCATTGGAGCAAAAGATCTTAGATCTAAGTCACAAAATCCAGATTTAAGTCAAAGGTTGCAACTTTGATCTATGGTTGGTCGTGGTAGAGATTGTGGGGATAGCAGAAATCAATACCCTCAAATAGAGATAGTTGACATGAGGCAGATGATTGAAGATTTGTGACGAGTGTTATAGCGATGGGAACTAGCGGGAGCCCGTATGGAGATGTCAATAGGCAATCACGAACCCTAGGACATGCTGAAAGGTGGTCTCAAGGATGAGAATGATGATGTAGAAGACAAATATTCCTTTCATGATGATTGATATATAAAACTTGCAGCATGAGGCAAATTGGAGGATAGGCTGGTGTGTGTAGTTGAATTGAAGGATGAAAATTTTGAAATACTTTGTGTCATAGACTAGGATTTTTTACTTGGCTATGATGTCTACTTTGATGATGGTCCAAGTGTTCGATGCAAGTCTTTAGTGTTCTTTTGGGCATGGAAGGTTTGCATTCACATGTTAATGTGAATAGCTCATGAGTGTTTGATGAAATTTGAAAGAGAAAATTTTAGTGAAGATGGATACTTTCACTTGGAAAGATGTGATTTCTAATAATCCTTCTATCAACATATCACTGAATCACGAGAATCTTTTTTTTTTTTTTTTTTTATGAAGATAAAGATACAAATATTTATTGTGATTGTGTTTAGGAAGGATTTATTGAGTGAGACTTAATTCAACAAGATTCAAGAGATGCAAGGATGAGGTTAAGAAAATTTTCAGAACAAAGTTGTATGGTTCCAAATGTTGGTAATTTATGCTAAGTAACTTGTTCATGTTTGGAGAATGGTTTTCAAGCTTGTTTTGCACTAGTTCTTAGTGTCATATTTAGGCTAAGGAGCTATGGATGACTAAGAAAGAAGTGATTGAAAACATTATATGGGGCTCCAATAGATCGTGGAGAATTGAGGCCAAACTCGTGTATGAGTTTTCTCCAACTTGGGAACAGCTGATGTATGAGAACTTTTAAGCCCAAAGGGGGGAAAAACAAAAAAGGCCCATTAGTCCATTGTCTTGTATTTCTTATTAATCCTTCTTCCACACCATATCTGAGTTCTTCAACCTAGGCACAGCTGGGAGGTTTACAAGTCCATATATGTAAGTCAAATATTCTTGAGATCTACCATGTAATGCCTTAAGTGATGAAGGTTTCTTCTCATTTGTTCTCTCTCTCTCTCTCTCATTCCAATCAAGAATTCCTCAAAAGACTTGAGCCACAAATCCACAATCTCTGTCTCTCTCCCTCATACTTCATCTTTCTCCTTTTCGCTGATATCATCACCTGCAATTTCATTGAAACAACTACAAAGATATCTCTTTTGACATTTGTTGAGTCTTATATTTTCTCTTCTAGATCTATTGTGGAGGTTCTGAAGCTAAGCAATTCACTGAGCTCCTTTTCTTTCTATGCTCCTAAATCTATTTTCTTTAGTCCTTTTAAGTTTATAGTGTGCTGTGAATTTTCCTGTACTTTTTGCAATTTTCACCTTATATATGTGTTTCAAAATTTTCTAATCCCAGGAAAACTCCCAGGGCAGAGCATTAATGAATTCTGTGTTCCCTTCTTCTTCTTTTTATTTATTTGATTGTATTTTGAATTTGGCTTAAAGCTAAGATGAGATCGAGTTTGGTTCGTAGTGAGTTTAGTCGAGTTCAAGCTTGTTAAATAAACCTCAATTTGTGCTTGGGTCCCATATCTATTCAATCAAGCCTAGCTCAAGCACCATGAAGCCTTGGTCGGCTCAATTTGTTTACACCCTTACTCTTCTGAATATAATTGGCGAGGCCTAAAAGGTAGGCACTGTGTGAAGTTAAGCTCTCCCAGATCTCTTTATTTTCTCTTATTTCCGACCTCTCTTAAGAGCTCAAACATGAGAAGATACTTCCATTTAAATTTGTTTCACTTATTTTTTATTTAGTTCCCATTACTTCCCTCAATTTTTAAAAAACGAAGCCATTTAAAGGCATAAAAATAGGAAGTATTTTGCTATAAATTTATTTAGCTTGTCTTCCATTCACTTCCATCAGCATCCTTATTAAATCTAAATGTAGGATCCAACCTACCCATTTATCGGTTACCAATATGTGAATTTTTCGAATTAGATGAAACCAGTCAAATTTGCAATTTGATAAAGTCGAGTTCATGAATTGAGCATAAATTTCTTGACCTGCCCTAAAATCCAAATTCTCAAGCTCAGATTTTAGGGTTTCATAAGGTTTGTTAATTTTGGAGAAAAATATATTCATACAAACTTTTAAGACTTTTCCTTAATTTTTCCTATCTTTTCTTTCTGAACTAGAGTGGCTGATGGTGGAGGGTTTGGAGATATTGGGTGTTTGAGGTTGCAGGCTATCTGTGGGAGTAGTACCAGAGAAAAATGTGGAAAAGATGAAAACAGAGTATTAGAGGGTTCTGGAGATATGGGGTGAGTGAGACCAGAGGAGTGATGTGAAAGAAGACTAAAACAAAATGGAGGAGCCATAGGGTTTTTATTATACTTACCATTTTGGTCTTAATGCTTCTTTATTAACTAAAGGCATATTGAACACAACTACACATGTATTCTCACAGAACTCCAAGTTTTCCAATTAAAATTATTGCATAACTAATCTGGGTTATGATAGATCTTTTATTTATTTATTATTATTAAAAAAAATGGTAGTGTCATTTTAGTGTGATGGTAGTGTGGTCACTGTGGCAGTGACAACTGTAATAGATCTAGTAGTGGTGGTGGGGCAGTCGCAGCAAAGGCATTGATTGTGTTGGTTGTGGCGATGATAGTGTGATAGTGGCGCCAATGGTATTGGAGGAAGAATGTTGATGAGGCAGTGGTGGCAAATGCATTGATGATGATATATTGGATGTAGTGACGATAGTGGAAGGATTCTTGTAAGTAGTTTTGGTGAAGGAATTATGGTGATTATCATAAATTGATTTTGGTGTTCTGTTTCCATCTATTCTTTCTTTTCTTTTCTTTTTTTCTTTTTTTACTTTTTAAAGCGCACACATTTTCAAATGCATTTGTTGCCATTTTAGGGGAGCATAAAATACCAATGCAACCACACAAGCCCTAACTTGTCATTTAGTACAAGCGAAAATTACATATTCTTCATTACAATTTTGAAGGTCAATTTATCCTACAATTTAGTTCGTAAAATGCTTCTTAATTCTACCTTTTCCTTTTGTCTTGACTCCTGAACTCTTTGTTGTTATTCAGTGTTATTAGGAAGCAGTTGTTTATTTCCTATTCTTTTGTCTTCATTGTAGGAAAACATCCACTTCCTATAGAGAGCTAGAAGCAAGGAGGAATAGGGTCAATCAGTTGGAAAAACTCTATATGGATATGGCATTGCAGAAGGAATTGCAGGTATTTACATCTTAAACTTGCCTTAATTTTATTGCCTGTTGAGTTGCGCACCAAAGTTCTGGGAATAAAAACATCCAATATAATAAACAGAAAAAGGGTCGGAAGCGCAAATTACGTGAAGATGAGATTGTTTGTCCCACCTCTAAACCAGTATACAAGTGGCGGCCAGAACGAAAACGTTGAGAAGGTTTTCTTGAAGATATAGCATCTTTCTTTGGCTTGATATCTTGCCTCTTACTCAATTTGATTGTTATATCTACTTCATAATTCAGGAATGGGGCTCTAGTTGGCCACTGAGACTTGATTTTGTAACAGTATGAGTACATGCAGATCTTAAGTTATATTAGCATGTAGAAAATTTTGCTTGCATTTTCTGTTGTGGATTACATATAGTGACATTGTTTGGTGGGGATTTTGAAAGTATTCCTCTTCTTTAGAAAAAGCATAAGCTATTTGCATTTTATTCAGTGAAGGAAAGTTGATTTTGTGAAGTGTGCCTTTTAAGTAGATTTTAAGAAACTACTGTTCTTTATGCAGATGATGTTCTCATATTTTTAAAAGGCAGCAGTCTTTAGAAAAAGCATAAGCTATTTGCATTTTATTCGGTGAAGGAAGGTTGATTTTGTGAAGTGTGCCTTTTAAGTAGATTTTAAGAAACAACTGTTCTTTATGCAGATGATGTTCTCATATTTTTAAAAGGCAGCAGTCTTCTCAAACTGACCCCAACTTGATAGTAGGGTGGTACTTCTACTATCAATATTTCTGTCCAATATTTGATATTATTGATTGATTTATTGTCAAAACAGAAGCTACCAGAAAGTGATTTATATTGGTCATTTTTCAATTCAAGGTCCTAGAGATATTCTTACTTTTGACCAATTTGTTTATTTATGCATTCTAATGACTGATCAAACCCTTTTTTCTATTATTAACGGATGCCTCATTTCATGAATGCAAAGAGTACTTGAAAACATGGATGACATTTATGGTTAAATAAAATGTCAAATTCAACAGAAGCAAGACATTTAGGTTCCATGGTTCACAAACAAGTGCTTCTAAAGGGTTTTTAGCATATCATAGAATTAAGCCAATCAGGAACAACATAATTTGTTTTATTTGATAGCTTTTTCGTTCAAAAAACTTGTAAAAACTGGGACGTGCAGGTGTGTATGCATAATTTTTTTTTTTTTTTTTTAAATAGCTTAATTGGCTAATTTTGACAGGTACAACTTTTTAAATATTCACTTCCTTTTAGGTAGTGTTATACTTTTTTTTCCAGCTTATTTTAGAAGGCAAAATTAGCCAAAGAAAATGAGTTATACCAAACCAGGGAAGCTATATTTATGTACAAAAAAACTAGTTAAACTTCAGTTTTTTAAATGTACATTCCCTCAAAAATTAATTTTTTTTAATTTTTTTTGCTTTCACATATATATTCTTAGTTTCTTACTATAATCCAATTTTAACATTTAAATTTAATGTAAATGTTAGTTGACTCCTCTTAGACGGTCAATTGTTAGACTAGCCTTATTTTCATGCATTACACAAACATAATACTAATATATTATATATTAACAGAGCAACTTATTTTTGAGGTGGTTGTCGATCCCCCAATTTGGTCCCTCCCTCAATTAAAACCCAAAGTCCACCACCAAAGGCCCAAAACACCATATATGGCCATTGGCAACTGTAACAGCTTCCAAGGCCCAATTCAACTAGGCTTAACTCAACAAAGCCCAAAAGTTGTTTAGAAGGGCAAGTGGTAACCTACCCAAGTTCGTGCCCTTGACACAAGCACAAAATTCGAGAACTAAAAGTGTAAAATATGGCTGGAAGAGTGAACATGGCAGCTTGTAAGAACAACTAGCAAAGTTCCAAACTACTATAAATAGCCCCACTATCCCACCCTCCCCTCCCCTCCCCCCCGGGCGGTGGCACACAGGGGCACCCCCATCTATTAAATAGAAGTAATCCTAAGAGGATAGTTTAGTGGTTTCTAAAATTTCATAATATTCATAAGATCTTGGATTCGAAACTTTTTGCCAACATCTTGAGACCACCCTTATAAGAATCTTGTAATAACCTAGGGGAATTCTCTCTGTAATAACCTAGTGCGTGTGGTATGGAGGGATTGCATATACCTGATGGTCAGATACTCAAAGAGATTTGGACATTCTCGTTTGTCAAAAAAGAAAAAAAAAAAAAAAAAAAAGATGATAATGAGTTTCTTTACCAATTACAAACACAAATGGTTTGTTTGTTTTGAAGTAAAATATTTTCAGACGCAAAATATTTTAAAGGTATAAAATTTTATATGTAAAATATTTTCAGTTATTTGGTATGACAAGTAAAAATTTTCAAGCAAATCATCAAAATTGGTGGCGTAGCCACCAGAAACACTAGTGCCAATGGTCTGGTGACTGAACTGTAGGAACGATGACTCCAGTGACTGGGCTGTTGGCGACCGCCGCTGGAGTGTGTCTTCGATGATCAGACTATCAGCACCGATTGTTGGAATGGTGTCTTCGATGATTGGAATGCCAACATTGGTCATCGGAGTGGCAGCTCCATCAATTGGATAGCCAGCATTGATTGTTTGAATGGCGACTTTGACCACCATACCGGAGGTTCCAACCATCAAACCGGTGACCTAGCCACTTGATAGGGTAAGAGAAGCTATTATGTTTTTGTACAATGTTTTACCAAAATTTTAAAAGTAAAACGTTTTACAACTTTTTATAAAGGATTTTATGGTCAATGAAAAATATTTTACAAGTTTAACCACATTTTACCTGCAAACAAATACCTGGGAAAAAAAAAATTGAAGAAAAACTGCTATCATTACTCGTTGCCCTCTTAAAATTGAATGACATCTGATTTATAAAAAGAGATGCAATCGGACAAAAATGGAATGATACAACTTTCTATTCAAAGACCGTATGTGTTCGATAACACTAAATGGTCATCTACTATATTTACATGTTACTGACAATCGTTTAATAAAGCATGTCTAACTTCTCCTCCTCTTTTTATTTATTTATTTATTATTATTATTATTATTTTACTATGTACACTTTCGTGACAATAGCTTTGAACAAAGCCACTAAGAAAATATAATGAACAAATATTTCTATTTACATTGTCAGCTGGCATCTTACTGCCCTTTATATCTAGGGTAAGAGAAAGCAGTTAAAGGTGGGCAACTCAAATTAAAAGTGCCCATTCAACATAATCAAAGCTAGCTCACTATTAGTATTAAGACCACCTCGTTATCAATGCATGGTTCTAGTAATTCTATTTTAGGAGTCATATAAACAAAGATAAACAATTCAAACCTAAAACCTCAGTTCGACCAAGGTCCTGCCCTCTCCAAATATATTAACATGATAGGAGAATGATATTATAAAGTAGTTGATCCCATCATACTTACGTATTAAATTATTAGAGTTGCCAAAATGATAACAATGAGGTAACTGTTGTTAGGTAGTTGTGGGGTGTTAACACTTTCTTTCGATGCACATAAACGAATTCCTAAACTTATTTCAATGATTCATAGATATTCTATTGCTCAATTTAGGATAAGAAACTTTGCATGTTCTTAGCCCTAAGCTGGCACAAAATAAATTAGATACTAGTTGACAACCTGTGCAATATTGCACGAGAAAGTTTAATAAATTTTTTTTGTTTTTTTTGTCTAAATATAAAATATGATAATTATGATAATTATTGCATTTATTGTGATTGTATCTATATATGAACTATATATTCTACTAAAAATGATTTGGGTAAGATTTTAATAGAATGTTTAAATATAGAATAGGATAATGTCATGTAAAATTATGAGATCTCAAAAATTTAAATGACACTATTATGAAATTAACCAAATAGGATGGGATAACGTCTTTGGCACAATATTTTTATATAAATTAAGCAAATATTATGAATTTAAATGACACAATATTATGAGGTCTCAATAGAATAGGATAACATCTTTGGTTTTAAGCGTTATGGGTATTACAAATTTTGTTACATTGAATTTACAAATTAACATGTCTCCAATCTTAAAAAGGCAACTCAAATATTCATTTATAAAATTGTTAAAGTTCACCAATTGTATTTGTAGGGACTGGGTTTGAGCACTATTCCTAAAGTATAAGTGAACTCAGGCCCAACAAACCCAATACAATAAATTTATAGAGAGTGTGCAGAGAACTGGGCTTTACGGAGTATGGCAACAGCTGAATAGCATCTAAAGATTGAAAATGTAAGACAAGTATAAGTTTGAACAAAGAGGTCTATCCCCGATAATGGTCCGAGGAGGTTTAATTTATCATTTCTTGAATAATGAAGATGGTTACAAAGATATTTCAGATCACTTCAGTCCTTTTCTTCGATCCTTCCTCTCTCCCCCCCCCCCCCCCCTTCATAGAGGACTCTTCACATTATATAGAGCCCTTTGGATCATCTTAATCATACACTTGTCGATCGTTTGAGATGTCACTTGAGTAGCTGTCCCATCAGGCACCTTTCCTGGTCCCCTGTGAGTTGTAGTAGCCAAAGCTTCACTGTTCAGATGTCTTCTCCACATAAATGCGGCCAGGAAAGTGGTTTCAATGAATTTAATGCGATGGTAGCAGCTTTTCCTTAGATATTTTTGGGTTTTTTCCCCCTTCCTTTCAGGCTCGTAAGACACGTCCTCATCTCTTGAGTTTCCGGGAAGGTTCATCCAGCTGCCGAGATACAAGTTCGAGGCGCGCTAGCCCTATCCGAGAGGAATCTCCTCCTCGGACATTCCTCCAAGTGTTTTTTACATATGAGGCCCCACGCTGGGCCCTTAATAACCTCTGGCGTCTCCTCAGACAATTTAGTATCCTAGGGTAAGCCCATGGCCCAATATCATATCTCGGGTCTCTGCTCCCACAGTATTCATTGTCACATCAATTTGTAAGTTTTATGTAGTAAAATTTGTAGCCCCTTTAGTATTTTTCTTTATATTATAGATTAGGTGCTCATACACACATGAATAATCCTATTTTTGGTGGCAACCCTATTCACCCTCTAAACTTGAGACTTTTTTGGAGTCTATATCCAAAATTTGGTATCAACAGCATGGCACAAGGATTAAGTACGGTTCAAGTGCTCGCTTAAGCAAAGAAGGATGCAAGAATGATAAAGTCAAATGCAGTTGATGGGAATTTTGTTCAGTCCAGCTAAATCCCCACCTATGTAAGCAGATATCATTAACAGTTTGTGGGTCTACTATAAAGCCAATACTTGGGACCAAGCCCACATTGGAATTTAGTAGTTTGGAAGTTTTGAAAATATGGTTCTGCGGCTCACTTAAGTAATTGATGGAGATTATTTGGCAGTGTTAAAAAAACACATATGCTTAAGTGGGTGCAGTTGCATCCCCTCAAATCAAGTGTATTATATAGGATTAATTAGGAGAATCTCTTTGAATAATTAGGTTATATTACAATTTAAAAAACTTATTCGTATACTAAAATATACAAGTAATAAAAAATATATGCATTTTTAAATAAGGTCTCAACTCCCAAAACAAATCAATCGTGGTTTTATATTTTCTTAAAAGTGGTATTATGAGGTCAACTTTATAATCCAAAGAAAATACAAAACTTACCAAGGACCATGATTGATCTCAAATACCGATCTTGATTACCATTCTCGATGACTAGTCTCGAGTTTCAACTACCAATCTCAACGACCTGTCCCATCCCTCTACATCTTGAGGTTGCTGCCTTGAAGGACATCCCTTCAACTAGGACAACTAGCTGACAGGTATAATGCTGTTAGGCCTCAAACTAACCGGTAGGTTAACTAGGTTTCCTACAAAAAATCCTCTCCTTAAATTCTATTAATTGCCCCTCACTCTAAAAAAAAACAATTTCGGGGAGGGAGGGGGGTTGAACAAGATGTATGCATGGTATCTCTCTCTCTCTCTCTCTCAGATTATTAAAATTTTAGATTTTTTTTTTATTGGATTGAAATTGATTATATTAAGCCCTTTATCATATAGTTTTTATACAATAAATTTCTTTAGTTTAAGTATTGACAAGTTTAATTAAATTCTTTATTAGTTAGTATAAATTCATGTTAAATTATTAATTAGATAAATATATAACTATATTCTTAAAAATATTGAAATTGATTAAATTATTATTTTTTAATAAGTATGATAAAATTTTCAAGATAAAAAAAAAAAATATCAGAGTAAACGTAACTTGTCCAAAAAAGTAGTAGTCATGATACTGAACAATATTGTTGAAAGCAAAGTCATGTATAAGTTAACTAGGAAAATCTTCTCATATTGTTTGGATTATGAACTGAATTTTTAGAGTACTATCCAAATGATTGTGATAAGCAAAAAGTCTTAAAACTCAATTGACACATTGTGATGTTTTTAACGAAAATGTTCACGGTTCAAATATCCTCCCTAAACTATCAATTTTTTAAAATAAATTATATATATATATTTATATATATCATGAAAAAAGTTAGAAGGATGTCTTCAAAAGGGTCCTTTTAATGAGTATAAAAATTGGTTGCAATATAACATAACAAAATAACTCTTTAAAAAAAAAGGAACAATATCAAAGATCAAACTATTTATTAATTTATTTTGACTAGAAAAAATCGTGACTCCTCTACTAATTAATAGTCCCAAGGCTTGGAGCACTTGTTTGAACTGGTTAGCCGCTTGTAGTGAGAGGAAAAATGGTCGGGCATCACTCACTCTATTTACACTCCACCTTATCCCACTTTTCAATTCATGCACTAATGCCCTTCATGTGATCCTGAGCTAAAGTATTTCTATGCCCAACAAGCATTTTCTCTTTCGGCTCCCAAGTGATCCAAAATAGCTTTAACTATGCTACTTTTTAGAGAAAATCTAGCACAACTTATCTCACAATTTTTTTGCAATAACTGTTATGTGGCAGAATGTGAGTGGTGGAAGAAAAATGGTGGACTCCTCTATAAGTGATAGACAACCACTCACAGTTTGTCATGTCAAAGTTGTGACAAAAAGTTGTAAAATAGGGTGTGGTCTTAGAACTACACTACTTTTTATAAAGTTCACTCCCTCCAATGCTTCACCCTCACAATTTTTTTGCTACATGGTAGAGTGTGAGTGGTGGAAGAAAAATGGTGGACTCATTTATAAGTGAGAGACAACCACTCATAGTCTGTCACGTCAAAATTGTGGCAAAAAGTTGTAAAATGGGAAGTGGTCTTAAAACTACACTACTTTTTATAAAGTTCACTTGCTCCAATGCTTCACCCTCACAATTTTTTTGCTACAACTGTTATGTAGCAAAGCGTGAGCTGTGAAAGAAAAATGGTAGACTCATTTGTAAGTGATAGACAACTACTCACAGTCTGCACATCAAAGTTGTGGCAAAAAGTTGTAAAATAGTGTCTGGTCTTAGAACTAGAACTACGCTATTTTTATAAAGTTCACTCACTCCAATGCTTCACCCTCACAATTTTTTTTGCTACAACTGTTTATAAAGTTCACTCACTCCAATGTTTCACCCTCACAATTTTTTTTGCTACAACTGTTATGTAGCAGAGCGTGAGTGATAGACGAAAAATGATGAACTCATCTGTAAGTGATAGACAACCACTCACAGTCTGTTATGTCGAAGTTGTAGTACAAAGTTGTGTGGTCCTAAAATTACGCTACTTTTTATAATATAAACTTCACTCGCTCCAATACTTCACCCTTAAAAAGTTAGCTCAATTGCTAACAAGCCAATCCCAACTTCCCAACAATGATTCTTTTCCTCCTCGTTCAAGTAAGCTCCACCACTTTCTCAAAAAAAAAGTAAGCTCCACCATGTATATCCCCAAATCACAACTGTATACAGGATAAGCACCCTCAAAGAACAGAACATTGACAAATCATTTATGGCTGACTTCAATTCATGAAATCGAAGGGATCTGACCCAGATTTCCCATTTGTAGTCATTCACAATCTACGCTTTGAGCCTGTTTTACAAGCCCTCTTGGGCCAAGTCTTTTATACCAAGACCTTTCTAAAGTACTCACTGGCACTGATGAAATCAGCAAACTGTCTTATGTTCTATATTTGTGTTGTCCAATATAGCTACCAAGAAAAAATAATCTTGCTAGAAAATAACAATTAGCATATAGATAGAACTTGAGTTGAGCACAAAGAAATTAAGGAATGCACTACTCACATGGATATAACAATTTCAACAAGGTTGCCAGGAAAATGAGACTTAAATTATAGGTGTTTATATAATTATGGTCAAGTGAACTAATAAACAATATGTCATCCAAAAATGTGGCAAAAACGCTACATTCCTCTTCTCCGTAGCACATTTGCAAAGCATTTACCAGGGAGGAGTGGATCTGGGATCAGTTCTTGACGCTGACTAAATAAATTACTTCCTCACCGGCCCTGCCATTATACATGTTGAAACACCCTCATCTATCACCATCTTTTACAATACAGATGTGGCTTACATGATAATCCAAATCAAACATATGTAAATGTCTACTCAGCATTCTGACTGTCTCAGATCATAGTAACCATGTAAGACTTACACACAGCACCTTACCACTCACAAATGATTCTCCTGGGAATGCCTTCTGTGCTCCCTATCTGGATAACCTACTCGACTCATCCTATGTCCATCTTCTATAGAATCATGGTTGTAACCCGGCACATAATCATGCCGCTTCTTCCCCTCCAACTGTCTATCCAGTGGGCTCCCACCTTTTCTTTTACGGCTATTTGGCATGGGCGAAGTATCATCTAACATCTCTCCCTCTTCTGCATTCTCTACTTCCAGTCCCCTTGATGATTGCCCTTTTATGCCCATGTGGTTTTCATCTCCAATTTCCAAATGGTCCTTGCCATAATCTAAATTCTCAGATTTCGACCAGCCTTGCCTTCTATCACGCTTGTTTTTCTCATCCTCAGCTGCCAATTCAACCCCATCTTCTAGTTCCCTCTCAATGAGATCATCCTCATCTATCACATCTTTCTTCCGTGTAAATTCCCCACGAGACTTCCTTCTTTTCTCAAGTGCCGCCTTAACCTTGTCCTTGTCAATCATCTTGATCGCTTCTTTGGGTGACTGGCCAAGGGGACCTTCCCGAAGCTCCAGATTTCGACCAACCATGCTGCTGGACTTGCGTGAGGCACCATCATCCCTCCACTCTCCTGGTTCTGCATTCTCATTTCTCCCACTATTCCTTTCTTGGTCTTCACTCACAACTCTCTCTGTTCCAGGCTTAGATCTAATTGGAACTTCTCTCATGTTCTCCTTTTGGGGCAAATGCTCAGGATGCTGACTATCTTTAAATTCTACATCCACCTTGTGATCAGTAATAACACTACCCATCTCTGCACTCCCATTTTCATTATTTTGATTTTGCATGCTTCTTGGTGGCATGCCATGATGGTCAGCAGATAAATGATCAGGCATTGGACGAGATGATACTTGCTTTGAAGCTTGTTCCTCATTTACAGATTGAGATTTTCCAGGGGTTCGATGACTTGACCCACCACCACCACTTCCTTCCACTTCGCTCCCCTGGGATGGGGGCACTCTGTTTTGCTCATAGAGTTCCAGCATTTGATTACTAACCTCTGCAAGATAAAATAACCATAATGATTAAAAAGAATATTTAGATATATCCACCTAATGAAAACTCAAAAGGACAGCCCACCACTTGAACAGAAATACCCATGGCAAATCTTTTATTGTATGCCACCTTGGGGAGGTGGCAACTTCTGACCTTCATCAGGCGACAGAAGCCATCCACTTCTATCATTCTTTCCAGACTGCCCAGCAATTTTATTGCTAGGCACTAGCAGAAGGAATGATATATAAAGGACAGCTACAATCATCTGGCTTTGGTCAATTTTCACTATTCTAAAAGGAAAAATGCTACCGGCAAACAACAGGAAGCATTTTAGCCACAGGGCTGTTAAAGGCTGTCCCATTGGGTCTAAATAATTTCTACTACTAGATGAAGGGAGGAGACCAACCCTCCAATTGGCGTGGGGTGACATCAAATTCTTGCCACCAGACCTTCTCACCATCCGATGGAAGCTTCACTTTGAGGAACTTGGCAGCAAGGAAAATAGCACCTGCCGCAATGTGATGAGGCTTAAATTGCAGGCAGAGCGATGTTCTCAGCCTGCAAGCCACTTTCCAGTGTGTGAAGAAGAGCAAGAGAAGGAAAAGAAACCATTGAACTGTAATTATTAAAACTTTAGAAGAAAAACCATTGGGTCATACCCGTCATTCACAAAATTCCAAGCAACCTGAGCAAGGGCATTCTGAGCGACCTTGAATTTCTTTATAGCTTCAACAAGGGGCTTATATGGGTGGTGAACATTAAGGTCAAAACCTAAAGTAGCAAGCACAACCCTCTCCCCAAGTAAAATTAGCTCTTTTTGTTGCTCATATACTTCCTGCATGTAAGATGAAGATCAATGAGACAACTACAAGAACAACTACAATACATAAAACATTAAAAACGCAGAGAGCAATAGAACTGAAAGGTATCAAGGAGATAGTTTACCAATGGTACAGCTGTTGGTGTGAAGAGTGAGGAGGCTGGGTAAGAATTTATTATTAAAGGAGGGATAGGGGAAGAAATTTTATAAATATGTATGTTATGGCACTTCAGCATAATTATTTGCTGGGTACTGTAATTACCAAACAAACAATCTCTTTTAAGTGGATTGCAAAAAAGGACAGGATCATGCTCTACCTGCATGGCTACCTTAGATTGACTCTTAAGTGAAAAATGAACAATTAGAGGTTGCAACTTGAATAAAAAAGGTGGCAATTTGAATTAGAAAGGTGGATGTCATGAGAACACGGATTTACGGAAAGATAATCAATTTACATGAGAGAGAGTAGGAGGTAGAGCTGAAGTACTGGCAGTAACAACTCAACTAGGGAAACATTAATCTCAGGAACTACACAAAAAACAGGTCTAAGCACCATCAGTAAGTGAACACCTTCTGTTTGATCCTCTGGGCCGCAGCAGGATCTTTTTTGTGGATTATCTCATATGAAACAAGAATAACATCCTTTAGCGGACGAGGAGTTTCTTCAACCTTCCCGGCCAGGAACATACACACAGTTGCAATAGTCTGCCAAGCATATTAATGGAGTTAGGCATAATAACTGATGGATGATCACTTTAACTCAACTCTTTTAATTTTCTTAATTAATCTACCCAGTTTAAAATTTACTCAATGAGGAAATCCATAAGGGAAAAGCAGCAATGTAAAAATAAACTTTTGACATTACACCACTACCATCATATAGACTGTAAATTCAGTAACTACCACAGCAAGTACAACTAAATGTAGATCAGCATGAAAATCATTTAAATAATTATGTTATTCAAAAACGAAAATGATATCAATGAATAAAAGCTACAATAAAATTATTAAACTAAATTTATTGAGCTTGTATTATTAACATATCAATCAATGACTAAAGAAAGGTATACCACTTGGCCAAACCCCGCTTACTAAGAAAAGTATCAATCGCTTGGCACAAATGCAGAGGCCACTCCAGTCTGTAAAATCAATCTAGAAAAGAACAATCTGACCATTTGTCATACAGATCAACTGGGATTGGCCCTAGATGGTTGAAGAGACAGGTGACTAACCTCAAACATTCAATAATGTCACATTGTCACTTCAAACATACAGTAATGAATAATCTAACTGAAACCACAATTTTCCAAACCATGAAGCTTTGCTTTAAGAGTCAGCATCCAGCAGAGGACCAATTAAGGATCATCACAGTCAAACAATAAATTCTGGGATTCTAGGGTCATCAAATGTCTTAAAATTGATAATACATCACATAAAAGAAATTCATTATTGGATGTGACTTGAAGATCATCAGCATGAATTATGGTGTAATGATGTCTTTTTGATTGGCAAGTTATGTACCCAATGGGTCTTGGACACAAGATCTCACCCTCCACCTACCACTTATAAGAGGGGGTGCCAGTTGAGCTAAAGCTCATTGGCAGGGTGACTTTTGTTTGAAAGACCTTTTCCCAGACACATTTCCTTTAACTGGGTCAAAGATGCTTTAGTTGGCTTCATATCCAGGTTGTTCAACCTAGATGGGAGTGGAGTACTAGAATATCTTGCTTTCCAAGATTTGACATTGGAATATGTGGCATTTCTTTTTATAAGTTATGTGGTTGAGTTTCTGATTTGTTGTATTGCAATTTTCCTTAAGTGGAGGAAAATATAAACCACTTTTGAGATGGTCTGAAAAATTTTAGGTTATAAGTTAAGAGGTTCAATGTTAGGAACCGTTTCATGCTAAAGAGGTTCTGGTGGTGTAAAAGTTCCCTTTAAAGAGTAAAGTGTGATACCCCGAATCATGTGAATTGAATTGGATAAGACTGATAAGTGTGTATTGGGCAGGCATGTGGTGAGTCCCACCCCAGCTGTTTACTATGTCAAATTGGGTTATACAAGTGATAGGATGGTTAGAGAATCAATTTCCTCTTTGAAAGCCTAAGGTGAAGGCAAAGCCAAGAATAAATGTCCATAGTACTTAATTAGGTTTTTATATTTTATTTGGTCATTATAGAGTCAAGGGTATTTTAGTAATTCTACAATTGTTGGGTATGGGCCACGGGTTTTCTTATATTAAAAGTAACTCTTACTTATTTTATGGGCCTTTATGTGCAGACGTTGATTCAATTCAAATAGGGTTTGGTTTGCTAGTCACAGTCCAAGTTCTTCCCTTTATATCCTACTTCTAGAAGTTAATAAAATGGTCAATATAAGTGTTTGAGTTTAATAAAATAGTCTACAAAAGTGTTTTATTAAATTCAAACAAGATGGGATTGATTAATAAAAATATTGAGTGTGTTGCATATTGAGGCATATTTGCCATTCTCCTTTGTGTGTTCTTTTCACCCAATCTTTTTCATGTGGCAAGAAAGAGTGAATTACCAGTCAAGGTGCAGTCTAGTGGTTGGAGGCTTGGGATGAGCTGTAGATTCAGGCATCCTAAGTTCAATCCCCACTAGGATTACCACGGTTCTAGCAGGTAGGGTCGTGTATTTGTGGTTTACTCCCCAAGGGTGGGTCCAAAGGAACTTACCTTGGTAGGTTCGACCTCATAAAAAAAAAAGGTGAGTTGAACCAAGTTGAGGGAACAAAAAAGGTAGAGGACCAAAATTAACACTAGTTAAAGTAATAAAAAAGGACATGTCAATTAAGAAAGTAACAAAGAGTGTGATTTTAAATAGAATAGAATGAAGGAAAAGAATATAGGTGGCTGACCCTAACTAATTTGTTGAGGATCCATAGCCAACTCCAAAATCTTGGAACTCAAGGCTTTGTTAGTGGTGTTTTCCTTGCCGTACTATAGTATGACTTTAGATAAAATAGAATAGAGGAAAAGAATACACGTGGCTGACCCTAACTAATTTCATGAGGATCCATAGCCAAACCCAAAACTTTGGAACTCAAGGCTTTGTTATTGGCGTTTTCCTTGTGGTACTATTCACTAGTATTGTTCATACAGTCCCTAAACACCATATGATTCTCTCTTTTTCCACTCTAACACCTCCAAATCAAGCCATTCCTTTTATCAATCACAACCACATAACACCACCTTGAACCCACCACAACCACAAATTTCTCAATTGGTCCTACCTCAACAAGTGATTACGAAGAGCCGCAATTGTAACTTGACTAGTCCTTTTATCAATCAAACCCCCACCCTTACTTCAATCCAAACCTTCAAACCCACAAATTCTCCTAAAGCCAAACCCACCAAAACCGCATGTAAAAAAATTCCACAATTTTTCCCATGACAACAAGTGATTATAAAGGGTGTTATTCTTGTTTCTGAGGCATGGCACAATGACTAGTAAAGCATTAGTCACATTTAATCATTGCGTCACAAATGATATCAAAGCCAACCCAACTAAGGGCACTACAACACATGGAACTTGATGAGGACGTCAAAATTTAATAAGGGTCTTGTGATACCCCAAATTATGTGGATTGGATTGGAGAAGTGTGTTGAGTCCACTCTGAGTGTTAACTAGGTTGAACTAGACTACGTAAGTGCTCGCAAGGTGCCCCAATTGTAATGTGATTAGTCTTTCTGAGGCATGACACAAATGTGACCAATGCTTCCTTGGATCATGACAAATGGATGTACAACTCAATGGGACCACATATCCTGAGCCATGCCATTTCATGAGCCGCATGAGAGCATAGTGGGTCTTACATCGACTAGTGACACAGAGGTTGAAATATACCATTGGACACCCCTTCCCCGTTGCGATAGCCTTTAGGACTTCAAAAATATAGGGTGATACATAAGGTACCTCAGAATTTATTTATTTATTTTACTAGGACGACATTGGATAATATTTGTAGAGACTATTGATCATCTTTTACTATATTGCTCAATTACAAAAGAGATTTGATCGTTTGTGTTTTTTTCCCTATTTAGTCTCTTAGATTATGCTGACCTGCTTGAAAGTTGGCAAGGGACAGTTGGTTGTCATGAGAATATTAAAAGTTGGAATGAGCCTTTATCTTTTATATCATTGCATGATTGGATGACTGCATTAGGCAGCGTCCATTTCACTTCTTTGATTGATTTTTTAAAATCTTTCAAATTTTCTTTTGTAAATATTTAGGAAAATATTTCATACAGTGTGCTTTTGGTCTTTACCCTTTCCCTAAAGAAATTATTTGACCTAAATTGGCATAAACAATAGGAAAAGTTTGAACAATAATTAATTTTTTTGAAAAAAAAAAAAACTTTAAAATAGAATATATTTCATAAGCAAGAAAGTATGACAATAATAATATATTCAAATTCCAAGACTTCAACAGCTGATTGACATTAGATTGGATATAAAGCATTAAAAATTATATAATTTTCATAACATAATCTAATAATTGTTAACTTTAAAGAAAAATACTCTTTTTTTATGACTTATTGTGGGCAAAATCATTCTTCATAACTTGATAAACCATATTGGATTGCAACCAAAAGCAATTTTCAATTATTCCTAGTCACTCACCATTACACAAACAAGACAAATTTATCCTATAAAGCACAATAAAAAAAAAACACAAGAAAATAAAACTGCACCGTGTATCCAATACAAAAACCAAACCAATGTCCACAACCATACGTTACACATTTTTAAACCATTTCATCAGATAGAGCACAAACATCCTTCATACAAGAAACTTGCACAAACTCATTAACACAACAGAGACTTCACACAATAAGGAAACTTTGAAATACCCAATTTTTTCCATTATTTAATCACACTTTTCCTATTTAAAATCTCACATTTTTACTATTCAAAATTAACTCACTTTTCATTCAACAAGTATCATTTAGTGTCCTTTCCTTATTAGATGAAATGTTTTCACAAAAAAAACAAAAAGGAAAGAAAATGGTTTACTGGCCAAGCATATCAAAAAAAATGTTGGATAAGTTTTGATAGCCAAATATACGTAAAAATATTTTTCAAAGCATCCATTCCACTTTTTTTTATGATGAAAACCTCACCAAGGCAAAGCCTTTTGGACCTACCCCTAGGGGGGTAAACCACGGATACACAACCCCACCCACTAGAACCGTTTATCCAGGGGAACTCCTGTTGGGGATCAAACCTAGGATGTTCGGGTTTATAGCTCACCCCCAAGCATCCACCAACTAGGCTACACCCTAACAGGTAGCATCCATTCCATTTGTTCTAGATAACAATGAAATTCTCACATGCAACATCTTTAAAATGCTTTCCAATGTAAATCTATTACTTGAATTTCACACCACCAAACAACACTACAGGTCATCAACACTTATGTGATCCATCACTCATGCAATAAATTAAACAAAGACCAATACACAACAAATTAAAAGTTCAGATGAGTTAATTGCAAACATAACAGTTATTCCAAAGAGTTATTAAAAAGCCTACCCTTCTGTCATTCTTGGCGTGTGATTGGCGAAGAAAAAACCGATGACAAAATATTATTGCTGTGGCTATGGTTACCTGGGGCCTGCATTGAGAACAAGTTCAGTCAAAATGTAATTCAGACCATGTCCTAGAGAACAACTTACTAATAGATATGTTTTATAGTTAAAGAATATACCAACAAATCTATTCATACATGTGCTCTAAAAAAATCACACCCAAAAAAAAAAAAAAAAAAAAAAAAAACTTATACGGTTTCACCCCTGGAGACTAAGCAAATGGGTGTAAACTGTAAACCATAGATACAATCTAGATATGTCATATGTGAAAGTAACAGGAGTCCAAAAACATTATTGCTACATGTCACATTGGTTTTATACTTTTATACCACAATTATTTTAAACAATCTTCTTCAACATTTTTTTTTAAAGTAATGAAAATTTATTGATCAAAATGGGGGGTGTACTCAGGTAGCAGTACAATAATCTTTCAAATTACAACGCTCAAGCATATCTAATAAATTAGAACAAGGAAGAGATTTAAAAGCAACACTCTAATCCAGTAAACAATCGAAAAAGAGGGATTTAATCTCAGGAATAGACCGCTCACTTCCCTCAAAGCATCTCGCATTCCATTCACACCAAAGACACCACATAATGAAACGCCAAAGACATCACATAATGCAACACGGCACAGCCCTCCAAAAAACTATATTTCAATGTCTACCAAAGTGACCTTCCAAGCTGCAAACAAATCAGGGACCCTCTGTAGCATAACCCATAGAAGACCAAACAAACTCCACACACCAATGTCCATAAAAAGTGGTTGGGGGTGGGGGGACTATAGACTAAACTCTCTCCACAACACCGAAAACAATGTTGCTTTGTGTATACGTTGAGAAGAAAAAATTTGATTTCTCTTGTTTGGCAAATAGAGGTCAAAGAATAAGCTGCTATGGTCAGTTGGTGACACAAATACTGCGAGGTGTAAGAATCACAATTCACAAAGAAGCCACAATGAAGGTACATGTTCCAAAGCAAACAAGAGGTAGTGTTTGCATGTCACCAAAAAATAAAAAACACATTTTTTTGGGGGGGGGGGGGGGCTTGTTTTAAAGACTAAACACAGTAAAACTTCACCTATAGGTCCTATACTAGTTCTCTTTATTTATTTTAGAAACAGGTCTTATACTCGTTTATAATGAACAACTTATGCAAGAAAATATTATGATGAACAAAGTGAATAAAAAGTATATCGCATCCTTTACAAGACAAACCTCTTTCAATTGACACATTCATTTTCAGAAACACAAGCCTTTCTAGAATCTCTAGGAGTTCATAATTAATCCCCTTTAGCTCCACAAGAAGTCTTATAACCCCCTACCAACTAAAATCACGATACAACAAAAGAAAAACAGAGTTTTTTTAATAAAGCACAACCCATAGTGCTAACCAATTGTTTATACAGTCTCCGTTGCCTATTATTTGGTTGGCTACACTTACCAGCAAAGATTCCTCATTTATTTGATGCTTTATGGAATAGCAAATATTAACCTATTCCATCACAACTGTTTAAAACAAATAGCTTACACATTCTTCTATGAGTTACACAAGCTTGTCAAAAAAAGTTGACCTCCATAATGAGGGAAATTGGATTAAGGGTTTTGATCGAAAAGAGTCATGGAGGTGCTTGATATGAGTAGGACAAATTCCTACCCCAATAAAGAAAAAGTTTCAGGTGAGTGAAACAACAAAATGAATCTTCTTCAAATAGATAGCAGCAAAACATCATTATCTCGAACAAGCACCAAAGCACTTCTTGGATGAAAGCTGACTATTTTATCCATAGAGATGTCACTTACCAGTAACAATGCCCCTCATATTGTTAAAATCCCAACATTTGTCTAACATCCCAACAAGCCTATATCATATGCAATTAGCCATCAAAGAATATGCTCATTTGCAGCTTGGGTTCCCATGTGTACAAATATCTACCTCTTCACATTACGACCAGCAATTGTTTATTCATAAATTTCTCTACTCCATTGGAATCCCATAGATTTTCACAATGTTTTAGATTTAGTGAGAAAAACCAGCATCATGAAAATAAGAAAAATCAATTTCCTAATCAGGAGGCAGCTTGTGATTCTAAAAATATTTATTCCATCAATAAGATGACTAATTATTACATACAGAATGTAAATAACAACTTAGATAGATAGATCATGGACCTTCAACTCTACAGGAACAAAATATCCAATAAAATAACAATGCATCAAGTAAATAACTCTTATTTTCTTTTTCTTTTTGTAATTTAACTAAAAACTCAAATCAACATCAGATTGTAATCATATCGAACTGAAACTGACAAGAAACCAGAAGCGAAGCATATTATTAATAAAATATTTTGTAAGAAAACAGAAAATAGTTGATAATTATGGACTTACACTTTTAGCCTCATTCCCAAATCCTGCAAAAATGTGCAGTACGACTTGCGTAAATATGTTTCTTTCTTCAGGTCAATCCCATCTCTTCTTGATGGTGAATTTTCTTCTATTTCCTTTCTGGACATATACCAGCGACCCGATTCCTCTTGCCTGTCCTGAGAATTTCTTGAAGACCCACCATCAGAAGTTCCATGATGCGATGACTCCCCAGATAAAAGCCCGGCCATGTTTGTCTTCAAAAAGAGTATGATATAATGGCCAAAGATGCAACCACTATAGCAAGCACAGGAATTTTATCTGCTCATGGAACAACAAGACAAGTCAGCAATTAAAGACCATCTGAATACAATGTACTTTTTTCTTCTTGGTAAGTTATACACACACCCAATGGGTTTTAAACCCACACTAACCATTCCCTAGAACACAGAGGAGGTTCCAGTTGAGCTAGAGCTCATTGGCCCACCTAAATATGATTTACTAAAATTACCACATATAATAATCCCTTTTAATTTTTTTATTGGTAAGTTAAAAAATGCATCACCATATCCTCAACCCTATTCAAATTGGACAACATATTTGTTATTGAATACTTCAAACTCATTTTAGTTACAGAAAATGCTAAACAACAAAAGTCATCAAGACAATTCAAATCCCTGTTGTCAGTACACATTAAATAACAAAGCATTACAAGATCATTTTTAACATTATGGCACAAAGCTTAGACAAAATGTCAAAAACAGTACTCAATAATCATAAACCCACAACATCCACTTTTTCTAAGTTTGACTTAAAATAAAAACCAATAAAAAGTATAGCCCCACAAAGCAGACAAGTACTATTTTTTTATTCCTAATTACCATTTTTACTATTGAAGAAATCAAATTTTGCTAAATATGATTTTTTTAAAGACGTTTTAAAGGCACAAATATCATACGAGTTATCCATGGATTTCTGAGAGAGAGATTTTCATTCTGAAGTTAATAAAACCCTTAAGCTTTAAAATAAAATTGGGATTTTTTAGATAATTTTCAGTCACACCAAACAAAGCCTAAGCTAAGCTTCGAAGCCCAAAAAAAAAATTTTAAGCTTCAACAATTAAATATATAAAAAACCATACATTTCAGTTGATGAAACCCTATTAATAAAATTTGGGATAATTTTTCAGTCAAATCAAACAAAACCTACGCTAAGCTTCAAAGCCAAAAACAAATCAACAAAGCTTCAACAATTAAATACAGGAAAAATAACACATTTCAGACCGCAAAGACATACTTTTTTTTTTCTTCAAGTCTTCAAATTCCAGAAATTTTCTGGTTCTCTTAATTTCCCTCTCCTTTTCTCGGAAACCAAACAAAGGGTAAAGAAAATTAAGCTAAAAGGAAGCAATTATAGCAATAGATTAGGTTACGAAAACCTAGAAAAATCGAATTAAGAGAGAGAGAGAGAGAGACAAGGAGCTAGAAAACCCAAAAAGGTAAAACCCTAGAATTTAGAAAGTGAAGAGAGTAAAGGTAAACGAAAACGACGACGTACCTTAGTTGTAGCATCCTCCTTTGGCTGCTCCCTCTAGGGTTCTCTCTCTCTCTCTCTCTCTCTCTCTCTTCGATCTCTGTGTGTGTGTGAAGATTTGAGATGTGAGTCAATGTGTTATGAGAAGAGAGTACAGAACGCGAGGCCTAGCAAAAAGGCGTAACCTTATAAATGCGGTCGCGTTAAAAATAAAGGCAAACATTTTTAAATTTTAAAAAAAAAAAAAAATACAAAGATTCTATCAATTATTAACTTTATTTATAATTCCAAAATAGCCCTATAGGACAAATTCACTCTATATTAATATTAGTAAGTTGAGAATTTAAAATTTTATTTTTTACTTAAAATATAAATATTTACATTATAACTTTAAAATGTTTTTTTAAATTCATTGACTATAACAGGAATTAGAATTTGAAAAATATGTGTCAACTAATTGAGTTATAAAAATTTTATTATTTATATTTTTAATTTTTAAAAATCTCTAAAAAGTACCCCTTCTCAAATAAATTAAAAAATAAAAAACGCTTTAGCACCCATTTTCTTAAATTCTCTAAAAATTCATATAAAAAAATTGTATAGTATATTTTAAACTATTATTTAGAAAATAAAACATATACCGAGGACATAGAAGGTTAAAAAACTCATTGCAGCAGGAATTGATGTTTTTCCGAAACAATTTCATAATATTCAAATCTCACATCCAAACCAAATCCTACTATCAAAACAATTGTTACACAAACTCACATTTTCTAAGCAAACAATTTCTAAAAATTTCTCATTGTTTTAGGTTTCTTCCTAATTTACTTTCATTTTATATTAAATTTCTACAAAAAAAAAAATTTTGAAAACACATTATTTGTGTAACAACAATCAACACTGACAAGCCTATGAATCTAATAGTGATAAACCCATTTTTTTACTTCTGGTGCTCTTTCTCCTTTTTTTTATTTTATTTTCTTTTTATATACAAGATAAAATTTCTATTATAGCATAATCTAAGTGTATATGTATGTGAAACTCCTTCTTAGAGACTTGAAGTCCGACACTTACCCCCCACACCCCACAAACATTTATACTTATGGAGTGACCACCGCATCAAAGGTGCGCGATGGTCTTTTTTCCCTTTTTTATTTCCAAGATAAGGATAATACCCATAATAGAGGAGTGCTTGACGAAGATTTGATTAATATTACTGATTTTGATTTGTCACCGCCTGAAAATGTGGATGAGGCCCATGAGGGTGGTGGTGGGAATGACTCTTGCATTCAAGCTCAAACAATTAAAATTGATTTTACATTCAAACTCTACAGTTATAGCTAGGTCACTCCAATTCCTAGATTCCCCCCACAAAGTTCTCACCAAAGATTAGTACTCTCATTCTCTTTCTTATTTGGGTATAGGATGGCATTTTTCTCTTTCTCTTTAATAATTCTTCTTTTTTCTTAATTTGGGTATAAGCCATGTTTTTTTCTTCCTTTTTTGCGAAAATGTCACCAATAGTAATGAATTGTCATATTTGATTACTTTCTTGGAATGGGAATTTTAGGTATTGAGTTAAAACATGATTGTTTGGAGTTGTGGAAGACTTTTTCCCATTTTTGGAGTTAAACCTGGATACCTTTGTGTCTTGCTCATGCTTAAGAGGTGTGCTTTATGACACAAAAATTTGATATTATTAATACTAGAGAGAATTTTGTTGCCATTGTTTTGTAACTTTTATTTCCTACTCTAGCATGGTTTTGGAGGAATTGTATTAATGCAACTATGAGTTTTGAATGGTAGTGTAACAAAATAATTTGTTTAATTTCAATGGAAATTAAATTTAAAAATAATCATGTATTCATAAAAGTGTGATAACCACAACTAGATAGGTCAAATGAGTCTCAATATAGTTATTTACCGTTAAGACTCTATTTTGCAACTTGCATTTAACCTCATATTGAGGTAAAATGGTAATTTCATGCCACAAAAGTAAGATTGTAATTTTGATTGTTTGATTTTTAATTGCTTCACATAACATAAATCTTAAAGTCATAATGATCAAAACGGCAAACCACATGTATCAATTGGACTATCGGATTGAAAGATATCATCAAATCAAGTTTTAACAGTTAAGTTATATTCAACCACATATGATTATGAACAATTAATTTTGATTGGTTTAATTTAATTCCAATTTAAATTAATGACATGTCATGATCCTATTGGTTAAAACAAAAAATAATAATGTGATTGCATGCACGCAATTCAATTTGGTTAGTCAACATTTAAAAATTCCTAATTCTTGGTTGTATTTAATTGCGATTGGAAGAATTAAATGTTAATTATCTAGTCTTTAGTTCCAACCAAGGTCCAAAGGCAGAAATTTGGAAAAAAATCTAAGCATTAATTGCAACTAGGAGCTGAAAAAATGAAGGAAATTAGGATGACCTAGGCCTAAGTGCTGATCAACACTTGGCCAATCATTCGTATGTTGATGGACATATTAAATAACACAAGCCAAGTGGCAATCACTTGGGCTTAATTGACTTCATTTTTTTTTTTTTTTTTTTTGCTCTCTTTTGCCTCGAATCACATTAATTTCAAAACTAATTGCCTTTCATTCAAAATCCTCCTTTGTCTACTATATAAATCATGCCCCTTCATTCTCACTCAATGTAAAACCCTCGATATAAAGGGAAAGATATAATTAGATGAATCACCAACTTAAGGAGAAATTATAGAGTCATCTGGTGGACCACGTCACTTGTCCACCATTCCACTAAAAAACTTCCACTTGTTTGAAATTGCTAAGTCAGTAATTAATTTCTGTTTAAAAATTTTTTCTAACTAACAATTTTAAACAAGTGGAAGTTTTTTAGTAGAATTGTGGATCACATCACTTGTCCACCATGTGGATCTTATAATTTCTCCAACTTAAGAGGCATTTAGACAAACTCCTCCGTTCAAGTGGGTGTGGACCAATAAACCAAAGGTGGGCTGAAAAATGTATTCATTTGGACAAAACACTCATTTGTTTTCATTTTAATCCAACTTTAAAAAAAAAGAAAATTGTTCTGAGCTGCATTTTAATCCAAACTTTAGATAGTTAATATAACAATTTATGGACTAAATTATGATACAACCAAACCATAATTTATCCTATGATTTATGTGTTGTATGGGAAGAAAAGTTGAATTGTATAATATTTCTTTTCAAAAGAGATAAATGAATCTATTGGTTCATAGGAAAATAAGATAATTGTTCCCTATTATGTTATTTGTTTTTGTGTAACAAAAATCCCATCATCACATATAGAATGAAAAGGAAAAAAAAATGGTAATTATAAATTGCATCCTCCAACGTTGCCTAAAATATTAATTCATTATTCTAATTCATTATCATTAATTTTAGTTATTT
Organism: Notholithocarpus densiflorus; assembly: GCA_030021035.2. Taxonomy (NCBI): domain Eukaryota; kingdom Viridiplantae; phylum Streptophyta; class Magnoliopsida; order Fagales; family Fagaceae; genus Notholithocarpus; species Notholithocarpus densiflorus. The sequence continues at coordinate 34,999 of JARYZH020000815.1, forward strand.
AACAAAGTTGAAAGTTAAGGACACAATTTTGAAGAAGACTAATGGAAACTTAATTAACTTAATTGAATAGATTTAAAAGTAAGAGAACTTAATTGAACGAAAGTAAAGCGAAAGAACCAAATTTTGACAAATTTAGAGTATGTTTGGTTGGAATGATTTTAGGGAAGATGAAAAAAATTAGTGAAAAATAGGAGAAAAAATGGGTGTGAGGGTATTTTGGTTGAGAGGGCGAGGGGGAGAGAAATATGGTAGAGCTCAGTTTTTTATTTTTTATTTTTTTTGGGCCCACCATAACTTAATATGTCCAAAATAGAGAAAAAATGAGAGTAAAAATGGGGTGCAAAATTTTGGACTAAAATGTCCACAGTCTACAATGTGTTTTTCATTTTTTTCCTTGACAACTAGGGGTGTGCAGAAAACCCACCGACCTGCCAAACCCGACCCGACCCAACCCGACCCGCCGGGTTGGGTCGGTTTTTAAGGCTTGGTGGGTTGGGTTGGGTTACTAAAAATTTTTTTATAGCGGGTCGGGTTGGGTTTGGGTCAAAAAATTACAAACCCGCCAACCCCGACCCGACCCACCCATATTTAATATATATTATATATTTAATATTTTTTTTTTTAAAACCAGCTGTAAGGCACTTTTTTATATATATATAAATATATATATATTTAATAATTTAAAAAAAAACTAGCTGTAGAGCAGCACTTTCTCGGTTCCTCTTACTAATACTAATTTAATATATATATATTATATAATTAATAATTTTTTTAAAATAACCAGTTCTTCCTATCCTATATAAAAGCAAATTAGTTCACACAAACTCTAATAAATTACTATTGTTGTTTAGTTATTAGTGTTGTTTACCTTGAAGGAATTACATTGATACTAATTTTTAGGTTTTTTTAATATATTAATATTAATTTTTTTTTCTACTCAATTTAATAATAAATTAAAAAAAAATTTTGTCAAACCCATGGGTTCAACCCGACCCATGTGGGTTGGGTTGGGTTGGGTTGGATTTATGTGATGGGTTGGGTTGGGTTGAATTTTTTTTGACCCACCATGGTGGGTTGGGTCAAAAAATTCCCTCAACCCGACCCAACCCGACCCATGCACACCCTTACTGACAACGTTATTTTTCCTATAAGTTATTTTTATTTGAAGTGCTATTCGTTTCTTTATTTTTATAATTATTTTTCATCGGTTTTGGTTTTTTGTTTTTTTTGGGGGTTATTCATTTTTTTAATAATTTTTTTTCCTCAGTTTTGGGTTCTTGAATTTCCTTTGTTTTTTGTTTTTTTGTTTTAAGAAGTGTCCATTCATGTATATATTTTTAATAAAAATTTAACAAATAGTGTGTTTGGATACTGCTTATTTTGCTGAAACTGAAAAATTATTGCTTAAAGTACTGTAGATAAAGGTAAAAATTAGTTGAAATAGTGTAGTGAGGTCTATGAATAATGCCAAAAAGTGCAGTGGTGCCCATGAATAGTAGCAAAAATAAGCTGAATAGTGAAATAATTTTAATTTTTAAGTGCAACCCAAACGCACACAAAGTGTTATTTTTTGTGTCATCTAATAAAGACCTGATAGTAAATACAAACTACATTTTTTATCATCTAATTTTTCTTCTTAACCAAATAAAAAAGTTTTTCATCCCTTCACTTTTCCTTTCCTTCTTTTCGACTTTTCCACTTCTCCAACCAAACAGAAACTTAGAGGTTATAATTTGTCATTGCTGTGTTTGGTTCATGTAAAATATTTTCCGGAAAATAAATATTTTCCGGAAATGCTATTTTCGGGAAAGGAAAATATTTTCAAGTGTTTGGTTGCATTCTAAAAAATGGTTTGGAAAATATTTTATAGTGCTTGGTTGTGTTGCTGAAAATAATATAGAAAACACATTTTCTTCTTGTTCCTCACATTTTCTCAGCTTCCAAACAAATATTATAATACCATTTCTCAATAGATAACACACAGAAACAAAACCCAACCAAAAAAAATTCATCAAATCCGGTCAAATTCATCAAAACCCAACCATTTCTTAATTGCGATCAGTGCTGTCTCAGTGTGATCCTGGGGTGCGATCATCGGTGCGATCCTGGGGTGCGATCTCGGTGAAGTCGAAGGCGTGATCTGGGCTCTGGGTTTGCCGGCGAAGTTGAAGGGTGCGAAGTCGAAGTCAAAGGGTGCGATCTGGGTGCGATTCGAAGTCGAAGTCAAATGGCGAAGTCGAAGGGCTCTGGGCTCTGGGTTCGTGGCGTGATCTAGGTGCGATCTCTCTCTCTCTTTGCGCGTGAGTCTGGAAATGGTTTGAAGTGAAAATTTTCACTTCAAACCATTTCCGGGTCAAACCAACTAAAACACACGGTCAACTGAAAAGCATTTTTGGAAAGTTTATTTTCCATGTACAACTAAACACCTGCATTTACGGAAAAGCATTTCCGGAAGTGATTTGAAGCCAAAACAAACACAGTCTATTAGTCAAATAAAAGAAAATCCTATTCTTTCTCTAGATACAAAACCCTCACAAACCAAACAGACACAATGATCAAACAAAGCCCAAGAAAAAGAAAAAGTCTCCCCAGCCCAGATTTCCAAATTCTCATTTCTTCAAATTCCAATTCCATTCTCTCTTTCTCTCACTCTCACAAAAATCAGAATCACAGAGAGAGTAAAACCAAACATCCATCCATCAATCAATGGGCGCCACAAGCGGCGATGTGGAGGCGGGGTTCGCGAAGCTTCAAGGCGAAGACTTCGAGTACTACATGCAAACCTACTCCATAATCCTCGGCCGGAACTCCAAGAAATCGACGGTCGACGTCGACCTCTCCAGCCTCGGCGGCGGAATGAACATCTCCCGCCACCACGCCCGCATCTTCTACGACTTCGCCCGCCGCCGTTTCGCCCTCGAAGTCCTCGGCAAGAACGGCTGCTTCGTCGAGGGCGTTCTCCACCTCCCCGGCAACCCTCCCGTGAAGCTCGATTCTCAGGACCTTCTTCAGATCGGTGACAAAGAGTTTTACTTCCTTTTGCCCGTTCGGAGCATCCTAGGTGGCCCGGTAGGTGCTCGGGGTTATGCCGCGGCGGCCGGGGCGGGGGCGGGGGCGGTTGTGGCAGCGTCAGCCCCGGCGGGGCATTATGGGAATTATCATATCGCGGCGGCCGCAATGGGGAGTGGGAAGAAGGGGAGAGGGAGGGAGTATTATGAGGAGTATGAGGAGGATGATGGTGATGACGATAATAATGGGATTGGTGGGAGTAGTGGGAAGAAGGTGAGGAGAGAAGGATTTGATGGGTACAGCTATGGTGCCGGAGGCTCCGGCGGTAAGGGTTAGTGTTTTTTTTTTTTTTGTTCAAATTCAATACTAGTAGGAGGAGATGGTAGAGTAGAGTTTTAATTCAATGGTATATACCGTTTTTTTTTTTTTTTTTTTTTGTTGGTTATTGGTTTTGGGTACTAAGATATTAATATGATTGTTTTGTTTGGTGGGTTTAATCACTGGTATGTGCCATTTTGGATTTTTGTTTTATTTTATTTTATTTTTTTTATGATTTAGTCTTTCAATTTTTGTTTTTTTTTTTAAACATTTTTTTTAGAATTTAATACGAGTAGGAGGATATGGCATGTGGGGTGTGTTTTGTGGATGATATGATTGTTTTGTTTGATGAGTTTTAATTATTGGGATGTGAGATTTTGGATCTCCTCAGAAAAGAGGCTAGGCAATGCTACTGAGCTTTGTGACTCTTGGCAATGTGGCATTTTGGATGTTGTTTATTACATTTGATTGTGAGCTTTTGATTGTGTTGAGGGTTGCTTGGACACTCTCTTTGTTAGATTATGCTTGCATTTTCTGAATGATATTAAGGGGTTGCTTCGGTTGATTGGTTTAATAACTGAGAACAGTGTGGAATTTTTTCGGTTAGGGCTTTTGATTATGGTGATATTGGTGGGAATTAGTAATTGGATTTTGAGTTTGTTAGCATATTTGGGAGGAAAATCTTTGCGTATTATTGTTGATATTTTTGGTTGTGGAGCTTTTTGGCCAAGAGCCTTGTAGCTCAACTGGAACCTCTTAGTGTTTCCAATGAAGATGTTTAGGGTTCAAACCCAATATCCCCCATTGTAACTGTTGAATATATATATAAAAATGGTAGTGGAGGTTTTTTTTCATTCTACATGAGAATTTGTTGAATGCTGTATTCCTTGGTTCTTTTCATTAAATTCTTTGGGATGACTCATGGATGGTGCTGGTTAAACCCTTTGATAAACCTTGATATACTCCATTATCTGGATTACTTTGCGTTTGTGTTATTGACTATGCAAACCTGCTACTTCTGTTCTTATGAACAATATATATATATTTTTGTTAATCAGTTGGTGATAGGAACTTTTTCCCCTTTACACTTTGATATGTTTATGTTTGGTTGGTGTTTACTTTGTGTTTGTGGTTGTTGGAGGATGCATAGTTGATAGATTATGAACCAATTCAATGTTTTTAGGTTTAATTTCTTTTTAAAGTATATCTTTATCACTCATCTTGTGGCCTAGTATATTTATTCCCCTCCTCAACCACCATTTGGCCCCCCTTTCAACCTAGACTTAGTTTCTCAAAAATTGAGTCTTATTCATTTTAGTGAAATACACGCGCGCGCACACACACACATATTATCACAAACACAATTTCAATAAATTGAAAGGTGCTAGATGTGTTTGTAAGAAACATGTCAAATAAACCTCTCATTATAGCTAATGAGATTCCTTTTTTTTTGATAGGTAATCAAAATTATATTATTAATGAGAAAAAAAAAAAAAGTACAAGTTGTTCATGATGATGAACAACAAGAAAAAAAGAACAAACAGCACAACAAAACAAGAAATCAGGAAACTAAGCTAAGGGAAGACATAAACTCAGAGAGAGAAGAACAATCAGTAAAACCCCAACAACAAGACCACTCCAAAAGACTACGTTGGCATAAAACCTTTAACTCGTCCAACGTCTTCTCATTATCCTCAAAGGAACGACGATTTCGTTCCAACCACACAATCCACATTAAGCACCTTGGAACCAAATTCCAAATGTCCGAATTATGTTTCCCAAGCCACTGATGCCAACAAGATAACAAACCCGCCACTGATCCTGGCATAACCCAATGAATACTAAAGGCCTGAAGCATAAAAGTCCAAAGGGAATGAGTAACAGGGCAATGAAGAAGAAGATGGTCTACTGACTTCCCATCACAACAACACATACAACACCAAGTAGCCAACGGGCGACCCCTAAGCATTAGATTGTCCAAAGTGAGGATCCGATCATGTGCAGCTGTCCACAAAAAGAACGCCACTCGCCTAGGAATCTTTGGTTTCCAAACACCTTTCCAAGGAAACAAAGAATTCGAAGCACCCCGAATCGCATGGTAAAAAGACCGGGTGTCAAAATTACCATCACCCTTTAACCGCCAACAAAGAGTATCACTCCTATCACCCCGAGGAATACGAGTTTGGATAAGTTGGAGTAGGGAATAAGATGCAGCAAGCTCCCAATCTTCAAAAACTCTATAAAACCTTAAATCCCATACTCTAACAGTACCCCCTTCTGGCATCCACAAAACCTCAAAGATACAAGCATCCTTGACCGCTGAGCACACATAGAGACAGGATAGAGATCTTTTAGAGTATTATCACCAATCCACCTATCATGCCAAAAGCGAATACGAGTGCCTTCACCCACAACGAAAGACAGATGCTTAGAGAAGCTCTCCCACCCTTCATTAATGCTTCTCCATAGGCCACACCCATGAGTCCTACACACTTTAGAACACCACCCCCCTTGACCCTCACCATATTTTGTGGAGATAACTCGCCACCAAAGATGGGTATCTTCATGCCCATATCTCCACAACCATTTCCCTAATAAAGCTTGATTAAATGACACAACACTTCTTATCCCCAAACCACCCATCTCGACGGGTAAACACACCTTTTCCCAAGCCACTAAAGGATATTTGAAACTCCCCTCAGAAGACCTCCAAAGAAAGTTCCTCTGAATACTTTCCAATCTAGCAGCCACAGATTTAGGAATAGTAAAAAGAGATAAAAAGTACGTTGGGAGGCTTGAGAGAGTACTCTTAAGTAACATGAGCCTACCACCCTTAAATAAATAGAGCCGCTTCCACCCAGATAGCTTCTTCTCCATTTTCTCCAAAATAGGATTCCAAATTGAAGCTGTCTTAAAAGAAGTCCCCAACGGCATCCCCAAATATTTCATAGGCAAACTGCCCACTCTACGTTGAAGAATATTAGCCAGTGCGTCTAGATTATTCACCTCCCCAACAGGGACAATCTCACTTTTCCCAACATTGACCTTCAAACCCGTAAAAGCCTGAAAACAAGACAACACCAACCTTATGGACAGTAGCTATTCCCTAGAGGCATCACAAAATAAGATAGTGTCATCAGCAAATAATCATCCGTGTATGCATTTAGACCCACTTAAACTGGGTTTTTAACATCTATACCTGTTTTTTGATAAGAAATAAAACTTTATTGAAATGAAAATGAGTATGCTTCTCATGTACACAGGCAGTGTACTAAGAAGGCAACAAAACTTCGCCTAAAGTTCCATTAATCTAGAATTTCCTTCAAGGTAGAAAAAGAATGGCTACTTAAGCAAGCCATCCACTTAAACATAGAGTGTAAAAAATACAATTTTAGCTCCAAGTTCCATTATATAATGTAACTAAAGAATCCATCCAAGGATCCTTAACTCCAAGTTCCATGAAAACAAAGATTCTGAAAAATGCATTATAGACTATGGAAAATCCCTGTTGAGAATGATTGGAACCCCTAAAGAAGATGAAAATATTGACCTTATCAATTGGATGGTCAAATCTTTTAATAGATATAGATCACTTAGGATGATGAGGATGGAAACAAATGTGAAATAAAATGTAAACCTGATAGCAGTGTTGGTGATTACCAACACCCACAATCTGCTTTCAGGAAATTGAAGGGAAAGGTTGACTATTTGAAATAAGTGCATTGCTCCATGTCTTAAAAAGAGATTATGGATTCCATTTTGAGAAATAGTGTTCCCAGTTCCCACAACACTACATGTGATTACCCAATGTACTGAGAGGGCAAATTTTAGGTACAATTTATTAGATCCTTTTGTGTTTATGGCTTCTTTTTGGGATTTCCTATAATAAATAGGATATACAGCTTCTTGATAAATTTATACAAGATGCTGACTTTACATAAATTGAAAGGGGACTTGGAATGAACCTTTGAGAAGGAATGTGCAGAAGCTGAAAAGGAAAGCAAATCCTTGGATCATGTGTTGCAACTGGGATTGTTTGTTGCTGATGTTATGATTCTTTGAGGAATTAGGATGAGGCTTAGAATTTTGTTCTGTTCATGGGCTGTTTAATGTTTACCGGGATGTCCATCCAATGGTGCTATTATAATTTATGTTGACTTCATGTATCCATTTTCCTGGGGTATATATGCACAGACATAGGGTAGGGGTAAATGCTACTGTCTTTATTAATTGGCCAAGTTCTAGGTTACGACCATTTATTCTAAGTTTATCTTGTAAGCAAGCCATCATATGGAACATGTTTTGAAACTTGATTAAAAATAAAGTACTGTAGCTGACATCAAATTAATGCATATGACATTCTTCCTTGTTGAATTTATAATATTTACACCAATTTTCACCTCAAAGAGAAACACATGTATTATGTAGCCAACCTTAGCTATTGTTCCTAAAATTTATTTAGTTTGTGCTGGAAAAAGCTAGAAACAAAACTTTTCTGAAGAGTTTTTTTCTTCAGAAAAGTTGGGCGCATTACGAATCAATACATGGAGGAGCTCTCACTCAATAGTAAAAAGCATGAGGAGCTTGGCTAGTCCTCGTGATGGAGGACCATGGAAGCACCATTAAAGGCATAAATTTTTTTTTTGATAATTAAATAAGTTTTTTTAAGAGATGGAGGTATGTAGCCCAACCACAAAGGCTATATACAATAGGTACACACACAATTCAACTATGATCCATAGAATCTAATAAGTTTGAAAATGAAAATAATCTTGATGCTGTCATCCATTCAAACACGGTTATGAAAAACAGCAATTTCAAATCTAAAATGGTCCTCTTATGGTGGTGGGGTTGTGTATCTGTGGTTTACTTCCCAGGGGTGGATCCAAAGGGCCATACCTTGTTGAGGTTCCATGTGTCAAAAAAAAAAAAAAAAAAAAATCGAAAATGGTCCTCTCATACCCCTCAAAGATTCTAGCATTCCTTTCTCACCGATTAAAGGTTATTGACTTGATTCCGTCATAAGATGTTCTCATATTCACTATATCACTTGAAAATGATCCTGAAAATTTGTTTTTATGTTGATATCATGCATTCTTGAATTGAATTGCCACATAGTTGCTTTGACAGTTTGCTTTTCCTTTTTGACTGCTTGGTTCCAAAATGGCTGTATAAATGATACAACACATGTACCTACAAAATACTCTTTCATTGGCATGGTATTGTCTCCAATTCCTGCAGAGAAGAAAGCAGATGGAAGATCAAGGGTTGATCGGGATGCTGACAATCATCAACTTCTGCAGTTGGAAGAAAAGGATGTGGTATCAACTGTAGCTACTGCGCTCTCAGATATTTGTGGTCCTGGAGAATGGATGCCTATGGAGAAACTTCATGCTGTGGTTAGTATCGTTACCTTTATTGCTTGTATATAAGGTCATTGCCCATTGCTTATCCCATCTAAGTGAGGTCCTGGGGGGTTTGTTTGGATCTTGTGTTAACCTTCAGCATTTTGTTTTTGCATGAAGTGCCTCGGACTTTTATTTTTGATAAGTGAAATGCCTCGGACTTTCAATGAGTCCATCTTGGTTCTAAGGGCTTGCAGGAACTGCCTGAGTTACTGAAATAACCCTCTCTGTTCACTGAATGCCTAATACCTAAATAGAGTCAGTTATGTACTCGGCTTGGCACTTTTTCTATTATTAATAATATTCTTACGTTACTTATCAAAAAAAAAACCTAAATAGAGTCAGTTATATTATAATACTGATTTTGATTATATATAGGGTAAAATGCATAAAACCACTTAAACTTTTTAATAATGCTACTTTGCCACAACTGTCTTATGTGGTAGACTGTGATTAGTTGTCTGTCACTACTCACTATCACATGGAACCACCATTTTTTTCCCACCCCACACAGGCTGCCACGTAGAACAGTTGTGGCAAAGTGTGTGGTACTAACATTATTGTAAACTATTATCCAGTTGTAGTTACAATCCATGAACTAAAACTTTAGTCAATTTTACCCATAAACTTTAAGAAATATGTATATAAACCCTTCTGTTAATGTCTGTTCCAAATTAATGATTGAAAATAGCCCCATGATTGGTATGTGGCCACTAAAATGTATTAAATGCCATGCAAGTTAGGCCAACACCATTCTAGGAGAAATAAAAAATTTCAAAAAAACACAACCCAATATGTAAATGGAACTCTACTATGGGGAGGGCTCGGTTTTAATGCTTAGAATGGAACTCTTTGAAGAAGCTCGTTTACAACTTGAATCAGCACCAAAAGAGAGAACCTTATGTCAAGATTTTGAGAAATAAGTAGAGGAAGAGGGGATGGGTAAGAGAAGGCAAGCTATCCATTCCTCCATCTACATTTAGGTGCTGCCTCTTGTTCTATTTTGACATTTTATTGTCTGATGCTACAAACTTTGGGAATTTTAATTTGATCATAAGATTGATGTGACTAATAATGTCAAAATACAAATATTAAATACATTGGTTGTGCATGACTGGATTATTGGGCGCATCACAGAACAAAGTGTTTGCTATAAATTTAGTCATTGCATTGTTAGGTATGGTAGGACATGGTAGCAGTCAGTGAGTTTATTAGAGTTGAAGATTGCATCTTTGAGGTGCACATAACACTTAGAGGGATTATTAGAGTTGAGGATTCGGGTTTCAAAGTTGTCCATGAGTTCCAGGACAATGCCTCCAATGGAGGGATTCCATGGGAGGTCGATGTAGTTTTAGGAATTTTTGGGTTAATTTTTCATGGTTGAGGGAGCTGTAGGGTTCTCAAGAACTTGCACGAAAGTGAGGGTAAAGGATCTGGGTTGTTGGTGGGTTGGGTGGAGACAACTAGGAGGATTGGGAGGATGCCATGATTGAAGATTATGAAAGAAGATGTCAGGGGTTCTATGGGGTGGTCATGTTGTACAAAGTTAATGGTGGTGAGAGGGATAGGAGAGGAAGCAGAGCAAATCAAATGTGATGGCATGTTCAGCGGTTATGTAACAATCACATTGTCATTTTCTGTTATGAATTTGGAAGGTTCTAATGGAAGGATCTACTTGCATCTTTCTCAAATCTCAAACTTTTGAGGTAAAGTTAATTCAGGGATGTTTGTGCAGCTGAGGCTTCGTTTGTTTCGAAGTAAAATATTTTCATTTTACAATGTTTGGTTGCATACTTGACAAATGTTGTGAAAATCATTTTCAGTGTTTGTTCCTTATAAAATGAAATTTTTCCTAGTTCTCAAAACCCACCAAATGCAAGCACAACCACAGAAACCACCACTGATCGATTACCCAAAAATCCATACCGTGAAGAAAAAACAGCCACCACCACCCACAAACCCACTTTGAAACCACCACCAACCCACCCACAAACCCACTCCTAAACCACCACCAACCACCCAAAAAACAACCACCGACAACCCTAAAAACAATCACCAAACTCTGAAACCACCATCAACCACCCAAAAAGCGTCCACCAAGCCACCACTAACCAATACAAATCTGAATCAGAAAGCCAAAAAAAAAAAAACCCACGAAGGCCAGATTGGAAACCCCAAAATCGCATGAACTCAAAACCCAAATCAAAACTTGATAAGTGTGAGAGAGTGAGAGGTGGGTGGCGTTTGCAATTGGTTCAGATCAGGATTTGGGTCGCGAAATTGAGAATTGGTGGTGGAGCTGACGATGAGTGATGCTGACAAAAGGTGGCGTTGCTGGTGGTTGCCAGACCGCTGGGTAGGTGAGTTCCTGGCTAGTCTGTGGGATAGAAGAGGGAGGGAGAAGTGAGAGATGGAGGGAAGAAGGAGAGAGCAATGTGAGCGAGAAATGGAGAGAATAGTTGAGAGTGAGAGAGTGGAGAAATTGGAAAATGTTTTACTGATTTTTTAAACGTAATACATTTTACCACTTTTTGCCTTTGCTCTTAAGGTTGACTAAAAATATTTTACAGTTGACCAACTATTTTACAACAAAACAAACACGGTAAAATGTGTAAAACATTTTCTTGGAAATATTTTACTTCAAAACAAATGGAGCATGAGTAGAAGTTTAAGGGGTGCAAATCCATTTTACCCTACATAGATAAAAATTAAAAATTGAGACAATTTGGGAAAATTGACTATGTGTGCTTGTGGTAGGCATATGGTTAAGAGGATTTGTGAACTTATGGTGTAGAACCTTTAGAAAGAAGGGTTAGGGTTCAGGAATGACTAGGGTTTTGTAGGGAAGAGAAAATAATTGATTTAGGGTTGCAAAGAGGTAGGAAGAAACAGAATTGAATCTACCACAATTCGTTGATAGCAGCATGAACAATGCATGTGAACGGTGCTTGTGAATAGCTACAAAATATCAAAAAGAAGGGAAAGAGTGAGAAAAAGAAGAAATGAACAATAAGGCTATTTGCCTCAATACTCAAAACACTCAATATTTTATTGATCAACTCAACTCCTTGTTTTGAGTACTATATGGACGCTAAAACTTAACTTTTCTTAATAGAATTAGGACTATTACTTTTACCAGTGAATCTAACCCTAATTAAATTGAAAACTAAATCCCACACATAAAGAGTCATAAACTAAATAAATCTTATTAATAAAATTAAACCCAAGGCTCACAATTATTGCCCGTACCCAACAATTACAGAATTTAAAAAATACATTTGACTGTAGAGAAACAAAATAAACATAAACTAAAATACAAATAACCTACTTAACTTCCCTGGGAAATTGTTCTCAGACTTTGCCTTAAATTTAGGTTTTCAAAGAGGATATTTTTTTTATCTAAACATGCTACGTTTGTGCCATCGAAAACTGATTTTACATTTTTGTGATTACCATGCTCCACATGGATGTGGTGCTTGCAGCACAACTATATTTTGGTTTTTTCTTACATACTCTCCTTGTTTGGAGTGTGGCTTTGTTGCATTTTTCTTGTTTTTCCCTTCCTGTTTTACTTGATTGTTGTAATTTTGGTTCTCGATTTTTGCCCCCACAGTACATCCCCAATGTACTCGGGTTGGCTTCTTTATTAATAAAATTTTTCGTTACTTATCAAAAAAAAAAAAAAAAAAATCTTCTAAATAATGGATGCTAGCTCTAGTGTATTACCCTGTTAAGTTCATTTTTGAAACTTGAACTGTGTACCTTACCATTTCTTTTTGATGCCATGCCTCCTTTTCCATACTGCAAAGTCTTCCGCATGGAAGATAGCATTCTCTTAACTTCTTGGATGCACTTTGTTGTAAAAAATATTTAGTATGATGCAAGTATATTTTTCAGTTAAGTGCTGGGGTTTCAGTACCACATTTCCCAGAAGGATACAGTGCAAAGAAATTTGTAAACTTAGAACCCACCCATTACATCTTTTGATTAGTGCTACCATGCGGACCTTCCATTGCAAGACACAACACCTTGCAATTTATTTTCCTTTTGACTTTTTCGTCACACAACTCTCACATTGAGTAATTCCTTAAAGGTTCAGATTTTACTGTTTCATTAACTCTCGTTTAAATCTGATTAGTGCTGTTGCCAAATCCAGGTCCTCATCCCCTATCTTAACAATTATTATTGAAGTCAAATCAATTTGGGCTTCTTGCAATTAGATGATTTTGTAAGGGGGATTGAATCGTAGGGTTGAGGCTACTACTTTAGGCATTTAGTAGACACTGAGTTTCTTTAAGAATTTTCTGAACCAACAAAAGCTTAAGACACCATCCCTTCATAAGGATATTGTTAAAAGACATGGTTTCTATTCAGTTTTGATTCTTATGGCAACAAATTTAATGATCATGACTATCTTTTCTTTTTGGCTCAGCTCTAATGGGTCATTTTTATTGCATTGATAACAATGATTTGTACTACTGTTATTGCATTGGGAGTTAAAACTCACATATACATCTGGTTTGTTCACATTACTGAGTGTTCCTTGATGGTTCTAATCTTGTTCAGTTGTTGGAGAAGTATGCTAATGTCTGGCACCATAGTCGAGTAAGGAGATATCTTACATCTGAGGACTGGCCTGGTCCTGAATCCAAGGGGAAACCTTGGTACGGCTTGCTTATGTTGCTAAGGAAATATCCTGAACACTTTGTCATCAACACAAGGTCCAAGGGTCGGGTAACACTGGAGTTTGTCTCTCTTGTCTCTCTGCTCTCATAAAATAATGAAGTGGCTATGGGTGATTCCATGATGCTGATAATTTATGGTGAAGTTTATTAGGAAAGGAATAGCAAGGGATTCCTATCGAGCAGCCAGGAACAAGGAGATTCAATTGTTCAAGGAATTCTTACGAGGTGTATTCTATAGTGATGATCTAGGTTCTAGAGACAAAATTGCCGATTGTCGACTTTTTTACTAACCTACTATTGTTGTGGAATGGGGTCAACCACCGATAGTGAGCTTTAGATAGGACCCTGTTAAATATATGTAAATGACAAGCTTGAATCTGAATTATGTTGCTGTTGTTTAAGCTACTGTTTTCTTGATATGAGATTGTTGGTACTCTATCGGTGTTGGTATTTAGTGTCCTAAGTTTATTATACCGTCAGTCCCAAGATAGGAGGAAGGAGGGTCGTGAATGGTTGATTTGGATAAGTAGATTCTCCTTTTGAGCTTATAAACTGGTGGTTATCCCATCAGATCAATTACTAAATGGGGTTTTCGGTTCGAATCCGGGCGACACCATGTTTCAATTTAATTTTCAGTTATTGTTTAAAACTCTACTATTTTTATCAAAAACTAAATGGGGTTGTTCCTAAACAACTATTCTCCCTTTCAAGTTAACGTGCAAGAGATTCCCTAAAAATATTGCTAAGTGCTATGAGAAGCATCAAGCTGCTAGGCAAGGATTTAACATTCCTGAACTCACAATTTCAGAGCATAGATGGCAGAGGCTTGCTTCGGCCTTCAGGTACAGTCAGTTAATTGCGATTCTGAGCCTGCATAGCCTGCTGGTTTCAGAAATTATGAAGGTAAAAAGAATAAATGGCTAGTCTAGTCTAGTATTAACCCAGCTTGTGGATTGCTATCCTTTGGTTAGGCTAAGGCCTGTTTAAGCAGCTCTCATCTTGGCTTCTGCTGCTGAGGGTCTAAATCACTTTAATATTGGTGTGGTAGCTCAGAATTAGCACCATATTCTCTCTGCTCGTATTCCTCCAACTTCTTACCCTCATGGTCTTTTTTTCCTTTTTTTTAAGGTATACCCTCATGGTCTTTTGTTGGCTCTGTTGTATGATATCTATACTCGGTGATTTTTGCAGTGAATCTTCATTAAAAAAAAACAGACACACACCACACAAAAGGACATGTCGGAAACTTGAGCATACTACACGCTGCACATGAAAAAAACTTGTTTTAATGATAGGAGGAAAAACGTACCTTTAATCAGATATATTTCCTTTACTTTTGTAGTTTTACATCAAACCCATATTCCCTTTAATAAAATTTGTCAAATAAGGGAATAAGAGCATTTACATTAGTTTGTGCAAAAATTATTTACTTTAGTATAAGAAGTAACTTTTTTCTATTTTAACTAACCGTTTTTCAAAACACTTTTATTAATTCTAAACTTTATTTCAATAAACTACTTTTTTTTCATATATATATATATATATATTGTTTTTTTAAGTTTTAACAATATTAAACCTCAAAATATTTCAAAATAGTCATATCCTTAAACTTTAAACACAACCGTCATATTTTTTACTTAACGGTCATATGTTTGAAATTCAAACTCAACAATCATATTTTTTAAATTTAAATCCAACGGTCATATTTTTTAAATTCAAAACTAGTCACATTCTTGCTCTATTAATAAGATTACCTTCTCTTTAATTTTTATCCACTTCTACCCAATTTTCTTTTCCATCCCCTTTTTATTTTCTCTCAATAAATTTCCCTTTTCAACTCGATTTTATTTTTCAAGTTGACGAGCCTCAACATGACTCATCTTCTTTTGATGATGAGGTGAAGCCTACTTTAGCTATTGTCATAGAAGAAGAATTGAATAACAAAAAAGAATCAACATTACATCGTGATTCTATTCAACCCTGTATGTTTTTTTGGCGTAATTTTTTGCAAGGTGATACAACTATTTTGCTTAAACACTGAAGTATCCTCCAAAGTATTTCAGAGGAGGTTTCCAATTAATTGTTTTTTTTATTAAATATTCTGTATTATCCATGTGAGGGTTGAAACTGATGAACCATACTTTGTTAAAAAAAAAAAAAAAAATGCAATTGGAACGCTCGGACTGACTGTCTTCCCTTAAGAAGATGACCGCCGCATTCAAATGCTCACTTATGCAGTGATGACTGATTTGAAATGCTCACTTATGGAGTGATGACTGATTTGATGGATGAATACTTCGGTCACATTTTTGGGGGTCTTATGCTATTTTGGCATACCTAATGCAAGTGCTATCCTAAAAGGTTTGCCTGAGAACCAGATAATCAATACGGCAATACCCACCAGAGTACATCACATCTTCACCAACAGACTTCATTGCCCTTAAAACGGACAGTCCAGGTAAGAAGCAAAAAAAAATCAATTCGAGCATTTAATTGATAAAAAGCTTTATGAATTTTGTGAGTATATACACGTGATAATCTCCTAGCATACTAAGAACATTACTAGTCTATATAGGACTAGCTGCAAATTCATCAATTGAACAGGAAATTACTGAGATAAAGAAACTGACTTCGTCAAAATTTGTCTACAGAAGCCATTTCGAAACGGCTGGAAGACAGGCACCAAAAACATTATTATTAAAACATAAGAGTTCAAGGTACAAGATAAGATATTTTCAAGATTCTTCTTTGTTTAGTTTGCCAAGTGCCTTCTGCGCATAGAGCTGTTGTTCCCGGGCTTGTTTTGCAGCAATGGCTTCCTCATCAAGTACTTGGATGGGGGACCACTCCGGCAATTTCAACCAGCCATCCTTCTTCTGTGAACTGTTATTACCCAATATAGATTCACCATAATTTCTCAAGACGGGTTCTAGTTTAACTGCAGTAAAATCTGCTGCAGTCCCCGCAATAGCAAAGATGATAGAGTAACGGATAGCACCAGGTCGACCACCTAACATGCCAAAGAAAAACAAATTTAATTAAGAAAGGGACACAGTAAAATTATTAGCCTGTTATTGCTTTGGTTGCAGCAAGCTCAGAGTTGCAATACAGACATCCCTGCACAACCAGACACACCCCCTGGCAGGTGAGAGAGAGTGAGAGAGAGTCTTAGAATTTAACCTTGAAGACGCCCAAGAAGAGCACCAGTTCCGAAACCTGCAATTGCAGAGCTCAATAGATCATTAGGTCCTGTTTTCCTAGTTGCTCTCACAAATTCACGTGCTCCTGTAAAATTGGAATTTTTTTTTAATTAAATTAATTCTAAGACAAAATTGTCTCCAAAACTATGGTGATCCTTCAATCAATTTCCATTGTCATTCTTCATCATTGCCGTTTTTTGCAGCCAAAGCCTGTCTTTGGTTGCCTTGCATTTTCTTAAGATGCAATCATATGTGAGTCTCTGAAAAAGGTGGACGACTACTACGATAATGCATGCGTCCACAGATAATTTTTTTCAGATTACTATCATATATGCCTTGATCCTGAATCTTGACAACGAAGCACAAAGAATCCAAGTGATGCAGTTGGAAGCATGATTAAGTGGAAAGATATTGAAGTCTTAGCCTCAAAAAAAGGCAAACATAGGGAAAACCCAGTTCTTGGGTGCCAATCTAACAAAACTCTAAGTTCACAATAGAGCTTACTATCCAAAGTCATGTTACATATATAACGTATAGAAATCAAAGTTTATTAATATTTTCATACAATATGTCTATATCAAAACAAAACTCTAATGATCACCTGTTTTACTATCCTGGAATACATGAATCCCTGTTTTCAGGCCATTTTTTTTCCATCTTAATGATCTACCTAGATTGATTCATTCAAATTTTCTTGCTTAGATATTCACAAGGAAGCAATCAAGAAAAACTTTGAACCACAACTCATTCAAGAGAACAGGATGTCAACAAAATAAATGATTCTAGGGGAATGATAATGAAGACATATAGGCAGTTCTTAGATTGTATGACCACTACTAACTTTATATTTTGATTGAAGACTCAAAGAGAAGTGATGTTTCACAGCCAAATAGGCAGCCACATGCTTCTCAAACAGTAATCAATATGCTGAAATACACTCATCTGTTTACCTCATTAAAACTAAATGCATAATTCCTGTACTTGTGCAACAGTTAGTGTTGTCAAAAATTATTCATCATATATCTCACAATGACAAAAAATGTTCCAAACTGCCTTGTGGTATATTAGATATGCAAAAAATAACTGTCAAAAATTCCAAATTGAGTGTCCTACAATTCCCATTGGAAACACTATCAAAATCATATGTTATCTTCCCCAATCCCACAGCTGTAATCAGTGTCTTTTTTCAGAATAGATCACATAGATTCTTCAAATCAGTGCACACCACATTTCTAGTCTTGAAAAAGTAGTACTCTAGCACAGGTTCTCAAAAAGAACTACCAGCTGTTCAGCCAAAAAAAAAAGAAAAAAAGAAGAAGAAGAAGTAACTGCCAACAGTCTCACACCTTAAACCAACCCACTTATCAGGTAAATCCTTTTTTTGTTTTTTTTTTTTTTTGGGAGGGGGGGGGGGGGGGAGAGAGAAGGGGAAGAGGGTCCAAAATGAGGTAAGTCTTTAGTTCTAGCATATTCTTAGCATATAAGCCTAGGAATTGGCTTCAACATGATGTCTACATTATGCTCTTAACACAAGGAAAGCTATACATGCCCTATTTTATTTTAGTTTTAAAAAATAAGAATTTCTATTTTAAAAAATGGAAGCTCTGAAGGAGAAGCTTCCAAGATCTTACAATCAAAGGTGTAAGGTATCACAAAATCAACTATAGATTTACATATACAACTGCCAATTACAGCTCTATAATTTTTTTCCATTTAACCCAGAGCTAAAGGTCATTGCTATTATATCCCCAAATTTTATATTAAAAGATATTCTAGAATTCTCATTCACTTCAAAAGAAACTCAAAATCATAAAGTCGGTTTACAAAAAAACTGACGACCCAGCAGCTTCAGATACGAGGTTCTAGGCATTGACTAGTTGTTGGGTAAATCTAATAAAACACATTGGTGACCAAAGAATTTTCACTACCTCCAAACTGACAAAAAGACCATTTATCTCTGCTTGAAATGCAAGATGCAGTGCTTTTGACAATGTGAACTCATCAAGGGACAAAATGTCAGCAGTAGCAATACCAAAACAGTTCATGCTTGCATCAAGCCATTGAAGAAAATGGTATACTCCATCACAATTAATGATGTAGGATTTGCTACACACATGAAATGACTTCATTTTAATTTGTAATGTATAAGATGATGATTCCCATGTAAAATAATGACACTAAACTCTAAGTGGAAGACAATTGTATGTAGCAATTGAAATTTCATGGGATTTCAAAACAGCCTTAATGAATGAACAAAAAAAAAAAAAAAACTAAACAAACAAAGTGAGAGACTGAAACTTCAACACAATCACATGACTGAAAGTTTTATGAAGCAGAGATTTTTATTACCGCAATAGCAACCGGTAACAATGGCCAGATTAGTAGCATAAGTAGCAGAAATCTTTGCTAGACCATGAACGTTTCGATGCTTTGACACCAACCCAACTCCTCCACCAACAATCCCTGCCCAAATCCAAAAAAAACAGGTCAATTTCTCAAATTGTCAACACCAAATAAATTCCTTTACTTTGAGCCTAAGTCCCTAAACCCAACTGAACCCAATATAGCAAATTGGTTTAGAAATGTTTCACTTGTTTTCAAGTAAACAGAAATATAAAACTTAAATTCAATACCAAATAAACTCCCTTTAATCTGAGCCTAATTCCCTAAACCCAACTGAACCCAGTTTAGCAAATTGGATTAGAAATAATTGGTTTCACTTGTTTTCAAGTAAAAAGCAACAATACCAAAAAAATTTCATTTACTCTGAGCCTAATACCCTAAACCCATCTGAACCCAGTATCGCAAGTTGGTTTAAAAAAAAATGGGTTTCACTTATATTCAAGTAAACGGAAACATAAAACTTAAATTCAATACCAAATACACTCCCTTTACTATGAGCCTCACTCCCCAAACCCAACTGAACTATAGCAAATTGGTTTAGAAATAATGGGTTTCACTTATTTTCAAGTAAACAGAAACATAAAACTTTAAATTCAATACCTACACTCCCTTTACTCTGAGCCTCACTCCTCAAACACCAACTGAACCCAGTATAGCAAATTGGTTTAGAAATAATGGGTTTCTCTTGTTTTCACTAAAGAGCACCATAAAACTTAAGAAATGAGAAATTTTTTTCTAGTTTCCTATGTTTTTCTCTGATTTCTCAGCAACCAAACAGATGGGTAATAAATGAAATGAGACCTGCTAGGAGAGTAGGGATGAAGATGCGCTCTTTCCAGCTGTCAGTGGACGAAGATGGAGGCTCTCCTTCTAGGATTTTTGGATCTCCAGAAGCCATTTTTTTTTTTTTTTGTTGCGGTGGGTTTGGGTTTAGGCTTCGGTGATGAAATGAATATATTGGCACTTGGCAGTGAAAGTTGGAAACGGTGTAGCGGTAGATATAGCGGGGCTGGTTCTAGCCTTGACTCTCGGGCAGCCGAACACCCAAACCAAACTGCTCCGTTTTGTTGATTTATTATTATTATTATTATTATTATTATTTTTTGCATTTAGCATTATTTTTAAAATATTTTTAGTTAGTTGTTATGTTTGCAAAACTATGTAGTAAACTAGTATCCTGAGATTCTAAAACTTGAGTACGTACGTATAAACTTGAGTTCAAAGGTGGAACTCGAGTTTCTCGAGTTTTAGAAACTTGAGTTCCATGCGATGACAATCTTATGTGAAAAAAAATCCACATGGAAAATCGAGTATTTAAAACTTGATTTCCTGTGTTCACCTGGGTTCCTTTGTTCTTCTTCTTCCTCCCTCTATTCTTTCTATTCCCGTGAGTTTCTCTGTTCTTCTTCTTCCTCCGTGGGTTCTTCTCTTCGTCTTCTTTTCTTTTTCAATTTCTTCAGATTTTCTTCTTCTTCAGACTCGAGTTCTATGTGGCAAAAAAATCCCCATGTCAGCAATCAAAACTCGAGCCTCAAAGGCTCGAGATGCTTCTCTCCTCAATTCTTTCTAACGTGTGCTAACTAACGACATAGTGTGACAAACTTATGCTACTCTGCAAATTACCCCTGGTTTTGTTTGTCTTTTTTTTTTTTTTTTTAAATGATTTGTTTGTCTTTTTGTTAATAGAACACGCTACATTTTTCACAACTACTCATATCATAGCATATAGTCTTATACTTATGGGTGTCCATTGGTTGGTTCTGGTTGGGTTTGTGCCCAATCCGCGACCGACCTGACCAAATCGAGTGGAGAACTTTCATAGCCGCTGCTGATTGGTGAGGGAGTTAGTTCAGAGTGGTCAGATATGCGTTGGGTGGCGGTCGGTTTGCTCTAAACCGTCAACAGTGGAGAAACCGCCAAAAACACTCCAAATTCGATGAGATCTCTGCCAAATCTGGCGAGATTTTACAGGATTTGGTGAGATTTTGCTAGATCCGGTGAGATTTCCACCACGTCTGGCGGAGATCTCACTAGATCTAGCGGAAATCTAGGTTGATCTGATGAAATTTCACCAAATAATCACTGGAAAATGCTTAGAGTTGTTAGATTTTTCTGGGTTTTACGGTTGAGTTAGGTGAATCGAGTTTTAGAGAAGAGAACCCATCAACCAACTCGTTGGAGTCGGTTTCTGAAGTTTGAAACCCACCTTTGACCGCTGAATGTCTTAGATTGGTTGTGAGTGGATCAGTTTCGGCAGGTAGGTCGGGTTCGACGAGTGGGTGGACACCCCTAGTTATTCTATATCTTAGAAGTTGTGGTTGCGCGAAGTAGACATTCTACCTGATTATCAAATTAATCTATAATATCTATTTACTTATTTATTATTATCTACATTTTATTGACTTTTGAATTGTTCTTATTAACTTCAGATAATTACTAATAATTTTTTTATAAAGTTTGGCTCTCAACAAGTTTAGAGCTATTCCGTGATGATTTATAAGATTATTCATGCGTGTTCCATTCACCTAGCAAGCATGAAAGAAAAGCTTGTCTACCGTAGGAAGTAAACTTAACTTCTCAGCAGATAGAAATCCAACAATGGAATCAATCCCCAACGTGAGTAACCTTAGAGATGGCTTCTGCCATAGAAGTTACGCACTTTGGAAAAATGACCTAAATGGTTTAAGTTTCAATCCTTAATCTCCCAAATAGTGGGTCTGTCGAGAGGGAGAGAAATTGGTAGCCTATTGATGCATGCTTCTATTCCTATCACTTATGCTTCACTCTGGTTTTTTTGTGTTTTCTTTTCTTTTCTCTCTTTCTCTTCTTTGTTCTATCTCTTCTTCTTTTGTTCTCTTCCTCCCCTTTTTCCGTGTCCCCCCTACTATTCACAGCTACCACCCTTTATACTGTCTGCCATGATGAGATTTGTCATTTTTACTCCTCAACTGCTTTTAGCTCCTTATAGGTGTCCTTCCAAGACTGCCCACTAGCCTGCCGGCTGCCCAGCCACTACCATTGCACTGAATGTGTTGTTTGCACCACTCCTAATTCCTAGACAAAAATGGCTTGTCCTATTTCTTACCTCTCTCTGTTTTCACTACTTCTATCTGGATAATGATTAAGCCTCTCCCTCACCTACCTCTATGGCATGCATCAAGTGTTCCCAGCTCTTACTTCTTTTGGGTGAGATGCCATCCCAGCAGGACATTTCTCCCCAAAGAAGTTTAAGTGGGAACCCTAAAATATACACCCCTCTTTCTCCCCACCGCCAGACCACACCCTCTGATACCCTTGACCCGTGGCCCACCTTCCATGTATTGGCTGGGTACAAGTAGGTGGTGCCTTGGCCTTTTGTGTATGCTCCACTACCGTCTGAATCTGTTTCTTTCTGGCCCTCACACCATTTCTGCTGCCTCTGTATTTGTTTTATTCTACTGTACGTTCTGGTTGGTGTTTATCTCTTGTGGCATGAAGGATGTGTGGGCTTTTGGGCTTATGTTCCCTGCCTTTCATCTCTTCCTCGGACTAGGCATTGATTGGGCGAAGGCCTTCACCTTCCTGCTGAGCCTATGTTCCTTTCTTTCCTGTGCTTGTGGGCCTCTTGGCTATGGATCCTGCCATACCACTTCATTGTGCCTGCTATAGCATTACCTTTCCTTTTTATTTCTTGTTACCCATGGGCTTATGGGCTAATGCTCCTGCCATGCCAGCCCACTTCTTTATCAATATTTTGCTTAGGGCTTCCTTGGCCCATTTTCTACATCTTTACCTCTTTTGGGCTTTATTGGCCAACATTCCTATTGTGCTAGCCCATTTCATTCATCGGGCTTACTTGGCCCATCTACTTATTCTTTACCTCTTTTACTCCCATGGGCTTTTTGCTAGCTCCTTTGGGCTTCCTCAACCCAATTACCACATCTTTATCTTTTATTTACTTTTCGGGCTTACTGGCCTTTAAGCCATCCCAATGAATTTGCTAATTCATTTCTTGGGCTTCCCCGGCCCATTTACTTCCCCAGCCCATTTACTTCCTCTTTACCTCTTATTGTTCCCATGTGCTTACTACTTCATTCCTTAGGCTTTCTCGGCCCATTTACTCCCTCTTTACCTCTTTTGATTCTTGTGGGCCTACTAATCATCAATCCTGCCATTTCAGCCTGCTGGGCTTGCTTCCTTATTTCCTTACTACTTTCCCTTTCCCACTTTTTCTACATTGTTGGGCTTCTTTTGCTGTTGGGTCTTTGTCAAAAGTGGGCATCAGCAATCTGCAAAACCACTGAGGCGAAACCAAATGATTCTGAAAATTGAAAGGATGCTGTTTAGTACAAAGAAAATTTTTAAAAGATTAAAAAAAATTAAATGAAGAAGAAGTGGAGGACAAAGAACAATATTGTTGCTGCTTTTGTAATCTTTTAGCCATTGACAGTTTGAAATATTATATCATACAAATAGAAGCATTTTATATGATTAAATTGTAGAACGTTGAAGTCTCATTCTATTCAGTTTATCTATTTTAAACTTATATATTGTTATTGATCGTTAATACTGTCATTGGTTTGAGAATGATTGGAGATTTCAAGGTTGCAATCAATTGAAACTAGTGCAGGATTTCAGAGGGGGGAGGGGGGAGGGTGGACGGAGCTTTGAAGGATCAGAGGATTAGCGGAGTGAGGGAAAGATCGAGATTCTCAAATTGTGTTTTCTTTCTCTCTCAAATCTTCTCTGGTTTGTTATGTTTGGATTTGTGTGTTGTGGGTAATTTTGTTTGAATTGGATCGGATCAAAGTGTAATGATGTGCAATTTTTAAATATAAAATAAGATGCCACATCATTTAAAAAATGATGTTCCGCTAGACACATAAGCAAGAAAACTAACAAAAGTTAATAGAAGAACCAATATTGCTCATTTATGAAATTTAAGGGACCATTTGTACTCATTTCAAACTTCAAGGACTAATAGCACTCAATAGCTAAACTTTAAGGACCAACGATGTAGTTTCGTCTTTTTAAATTTAAGAGAGAGATGAGTTATTTTTTATTTTATTTTATTTATATAATTGTTCTATGTATATGGAAAGTTTGTTTATTTGGGAATATATTAATTTTAGAAATTATTACACCTACTAAATTAAAACTATTACAACCCTTTTAGAGAGGAATAACTTTTCATAAGTAATAATTATTTCCTTTAATAAAAACATAACTAAACTAAAAAATAATTAAATCATAGGAATAACTATTACATTATAGTGCTTATTACAATCAACCAAACATGCCCATATTTTTTTTTATGGTCTAACTGTTAGATTGTATATTTTTTATGTTCTTAACACGTATATCAAAATTTATTCAAATTAAATATTATTTACTTTTCAGACAATAAACTTATTTTTATGCTTAATTTTAGACCACAAAAAATTGAAATTTAAACATTTGATTATTGACATAATTATTGATTTTTAATCTTTTTAAAATTTTTCATGCATAGAAGATATAATAAGAATATACAATCCAATGGTTAGATTTTCAAAATTAACATTCAATTAAAAAAAAATATAAGAAGAGTTTGAAGAATTTCTCTCCAAACTTTCCTACCCAAACTATGAAACCTGATTACAACCTGTACCCAATACTTACCTGAATTTTTTCCAGTAAATACTTAGACCCGACCCAAATCTAATCTCTCTCTCTCTCTCTCTCTCTTTTTTGCATGGTTTTAAAAACCAAAACGGTCAAAGAACTGAAAAAGGAAGTGGTTATCGGTTTTCTGGTCGGACTGGAGTTGAACCAATGGTCCGACTGGTAATATCATAAATAATTTAATTAAAAATTATATAATTTAAAAACTAAAACAAAAATAAAATAACTCATAATATTTATTAAAAATTTATCCAAGGCACATAAATAATTTTAGTGAGTTTTCACACCTCATAATACTAAAAAGATCTTATAAAAAAATATTAAAAAGATTATAAAATAATCATATTAACAATACGAAAAAAAAATCCTTCTAAAAAAAAAAAAAACAATACGAAAAAAAAAATATTTTTATGACAACTTTTGTCTTTATACGTTTTACAACGTAATCAAAAGAAATTAATTGGACTCCAAAATTAAATTGAAGCTTTTTTATTTCAATAAAAAAATTCAAGCTATTTTAATGTTTAGATACAAATTATTCTATCTTTAGAGTAAATATATATTTAATATAAATGATTGTTTTTTAGATAACATTATACAAAGTTTTACAAACACAATATTCGAGAGAGAATAAAAAGATAAAAAGAAAGGGTTCGGTTGATGTATGCATTAACCATTCATTTTACGAAAATTTTGATGAGGAATTGAAAAAAACTGTCAAAACAGCTAATTACTTTTTCGTTTTTCCATAAAAAATTTTCTAAAATGGTTTACTAATGTATGCCTTAAAGGCACACGTTAGTAAACTTTTGTGTTAGAACCCCTTTCCCTCTCTCTTCTGTGTGTGTTTGTTTCTCAAAAAAAAAAAAAAAAAAGTTACAGCATTTCAAAATAAAATATATTAAAATAAGAAACAAAACAACAACCACCACTCATAAGAGAAAGAGAAAGTGAGAAACATCTTTGTCTGTAAAAAAAACCCATAAGAGAAAGAGAAAGTGAGAAACCCATTACAATTAGTGAAGGCAACGTGGTGTAGCCAAAAGCTGCAAGCCTCCAAGTCTAGTTTTCCGTTGCCGCTATCATTGTAGTTGATACCGACTTAATGAAAACAAAGCTTAATTCTCAACCATCCAATAGAAGTATCTCTTTTATTTTATTTTCATCCATAATTATGAGATTTTCCTCAATCTCATTTCACTATTTCAGTGCAAATCTAAGAAGTTTGTACCATTTTATTCTAGTTTTTCTTCTTATTCTTCTTCATATACAAGAACCGGTTTAACCATAGCGGTTCCTGGTTTTCTCGGTTGAACAGGCAGTTTTCGGTTTTTTCTTGTTTTTTACTAAATTTTCGGTTTTTAATGATAATCGGACCAGATTGGTGTCCGGTTCTTCTTCTTCTTCTTCTTCTAGTTCCTCTCTCTCTCTCTCTCTCTCTCTCTCTCTCTCTTTCTCTCTCTCTCTCTCTCTTGTTTTTCACTTTTTTGCTTTCTAGATACCATACAACACTATTTATAGGGGTATTAACCCTCGAACACGATACGGGTTTTTGCGGGTTAGGGTTGGGCCTTAGAGGGTTTTGGGTCATAAATGGGTCAACTCGAAAGCGACACAATAAGAAACGCGTCATAAGCGGGTCAACCCGCATGACCTGCAATAAACACATTTGACATGCTAATTTATTTGTGTCAACCCGAAATGACCCATTTAACACAACCCATTTAACTCGTATAACAAATAAATATTCATTTTATTTTAGATTTCTCAAATATCTTTTATATTCAATCTATATTTTAAATTTAAAAAGAAAATGGACTACTTACAAAAACTTACAAGTGATATAGTTGTAAATTGAAACTTTCTCTAGTCATGATCAATCTACTATTTGCACAAACTCTTTCAATATTGATATTTAACATTTGACGAGTTCTGTGGATGTTATATTTTTGTTGAGCTATGTTATTTTGAATTTGGATTGAAGTGTATGCACTTCTTTTAGAGTGTAAAGAACTTATTTCTAGATCAATGTTATATTTTTCTAATTTATGTTATTTTGAATGTGGGTTGAAGACTTGAAGTGTATGCATTACTTTCAAAATGTAAAAAACTTATTTATGTATGGATGTTATATTTTATATTAAGCGGGTTGAAATGGGTTGTGTCACATTCGTGTCAACCCAACATGATCCGTTTATTAAGCATGTCAAGTGGGTGTCAACTCGCTTCATTAACAGGTTGGGTTAGGGTTGAAGAGTCATAATATATTAAATGGGTCGGGTTCGGGTTGAAGCATTTAGTCGAATACCTCTCCTTTGACACGACACGAACCCGACACGCTAACCCGAATTGACACCCCTAACTATTTATATGCATTTATATTATTTTGGATAGCCTCGTAAATGGAAACTTTCTTATTTACCATCCAAACATCTGAAGATTACTGTAGCGGTAGAATGTTTGTTTAGAATGGGGATGTCAATTCGGGTTAGTGTGTTAGGTTCGTGTCGAGGTAGGGGTCTTCGACTAAATGCCTCAACCCAAACCCGACCCATTTAATAATTGTGTCATGACTCTTCAACCCTAACCGGACCTGTTAATGAAATGGGTTGACACGACTTGACCCACTTGACATGCTTAATAAACGGGTCGTGTTTGTTTGACACGAATGTGACACAATCCATTTCAACTCGCTAAATATAAAATATAACACCCATACATAAATAAGTTCTTTACATTTTGAAAGTAGAGTATACACTTCAAGTCTTCAACCCACGTTCAAAATAACATAGATCAACAAAAATATAACATTGATTTAGAAATAAGTTCTTTACACTCTAAAAGAAGTGCATACACTTCAACCTAAATTCAAAATAACATAGTTCAACAAAAATATAACATATACAGAACTCGCCAAACGTTAAGTATCAATATTAAAAGAGTTTGTGCAAACAGTAGACTGATCATGACTAGAGAAAATTTCAATTATCAACTATATCACTTGTAAGTTTTTGTAATTACTCCATTTTCTTTTAAGTTTAAAATATAGGTTGAATATAAAAGATATTTGAGAAATCTAAAATAAAATGAATATTTATTTGTTATACGAGTTAAATGGGTTGTGTTAAATGGGTCATTTCGGGTTGATACAAATAAATTGGCGTGTCAATGTGTCTATTACGGGTTGACCCACTTATGACACGTTTCTTATTGTGTTGCTTTCGTTCGACCTGTTTATAACCCAAATCTAAGGCCCAACCCTAACCCGCAAAAACTCATGTCATGTTTGTGTCGTGTTTGTGAGTTGGGTCAAACATTGACACCCCTTATTCAGAACATGTTAGAACATGCTACTCACACTATCCTTTTTAATTCATAATTTCATATATATTACTCATATATTATTAGGTGCATAACTCAGGAAACAGAAAATTTTGTAGGACCAATTGAATATTGATATTCTAACAGGTAAGTATGCTTATGTTTAGTGGAATGGATTTGGCAAGAGAAGATTAAATGTTCAGTGGAACTTGAGTTCTATTAAAAAATGAAGATAAAATTATGCCGCTTAATTAAGCATTTACAAGTCCATAAGAACATTCAGTTTGGACACCTCCATATCTTAAAAGTGCAATCATTTCTTGCCAAATATCGTTGGCCTATTGTTGGAAAAAAAAAAAAAGTAAAAATTATGCCGCTTAAACAATAGAAACTAAAAACAGAACAGTAAAACATAGATTAATGTAACAACAGAAACTAAAAACAGAACAGTAGAACATAGATTAATGTAGCCAATGTAATTAAAATAATTGTCGTTTATAACAATGTAGCCAATATAATTGTCGTTTTGGTAAACATAGTCAATACTAGAAGCTAACAATGTAGCTAACTTAAAATAATAGTGAAAGTAAAAGAATGTAGTCTATCCAATCATCCTTGCATCATCCAATAATCTTTGCATCATCATTGCTACATGTCTAAAAATTAAATGAAATTATCACGAGACAAATTGCAATTTTTGAAAGTAGTAAACTAGAAATAAATTATCAACAAACACAGTAATTAGAAAAGTTTGCTTTAAATGACTTGCTAGGCAAAAAAAAAAAAAAACCAATAGTGTGAAACAATAGAGGTAATAATAAGGCACAAGACCCAGTGCCTTTGCTTGGTGAGCTAATTAAGGCTTTAAGTCTTCTTACTCAGTTCCAAGGGAACTTCAATCCTCTAAAACCTTCTCAGCACCAATCCCGAAATAAGAAGACTTCTCTCTAAGTGGGTGGAAAAAAACTGCTCTAGTTTTAGAAATTCATGAGTCGAATTTACCCTTGAAAATCAGTTTGCAAGGGGAGGGTGCCCAAAAACTTATACACACATGTTTAAGCTTACATTTAAGCAATGTGGGACACTAGGATCATAATATACCACTACGCTCTGCAGCCGATGTTTACGATGACTCACTTTATCGACACTGACATAATGGTAGACCTTTTCCTTTTGGCGACTCCAATCACCTATCAGTTAATTTAATCTAGCCTCTAACTCGAGGTGGTGGTTGGCTTTGATACCAAATATTAGAAACTCATAGGTAGAACTCACTCTTGAAAACCGGCTTGCAAGGGGAGAATGCCCAAGAGCTTATATACATATGTTTAAACTTACACTTAAGCAATGTGAGACACTAGGATCATAACATACTGTTTGACCCTCCTTCTTATGTCTGTGTTTCAATTCTTCCTATCTCTCCCTGGACATCATTCTTGCATGTCTTTATATATTGTGTGCCCTCGTGCATTTATTTATGACATGTT